>JAFVLL020035951.1:0-12847 GCA_021397915.2 Tor tambroides | reverse complement strand
ATATACAGAACCTGTTAAGCTCCTGTATGGTTCTTCAGCGGTTCTTCAGTGGTTCTTTGGGGTGATTAAGGTGCTATATAGCACCACTGCCGTACGAAGAACCTGTTAAGCTCCTTTAAAGGTTCTTTACGAGCCAAAGAACCACTGTTGGTGCTGTTTAGCACCATTTTTGTTGAAGAAATACAGTGCAATATGGCACCTCTTATGGTTCTACATTGCACCATTTGACAAAGGTGCTATAAAGCACCAAAAGTGGTTCCCCTATGATTACGAGCCAAGAACCACTTTTTTTTAGAGTGTATATAAGACACACACTAATTGACAGTAGCAAAATTTGTAGACCACTACATTTAAAGATGAAAAGAAAATATGAAAATTATATAAACATAGACAATAAAGAGAAGAGTATAAAATCGAGGATTATATTGCCCCAAATAACACTACGTCCATCAGAACCACCATTCAGGCATTCGTGCATGAAATCACTGCTGCGTGAAGGCCCCACAGATTTGCGGCATGCCACTGGTTTTCATAAACTTTTTCAGCTCTAAGTAGGTCAGAGAATGGTCATCTGGGACATGTCACTCTAACTGTGACACTTAAAGCTTTACTTCAAATGAAGCTAAATGTAGATTTCCTCCCTGATAGTTATAGATGGCCATATCTAATAATAAAATATACTGTATACTACTTATTTTATTCTCATACTACAACAATAATATAAGTAAATATGTGGGGAAAAAAGCATTATGAATATTTTATTATTATTTGTGCCATTGTATTTAGCAAAGTTGTTTTGTGAAAGGTACTAAAGGCACAGTTTATGAAAGGCCGGGGTGCTAACATCTATAACTCTCCTCATGTTTGGCCTTTTCTTATGTTGCGTATCTTTATAAAAAGTAATATTTTTCATCAGGCTAATTATTATAAATCAATCAAACCTTTATCTACTTAAGCCTCTCTGCTTAAACATCAGTCTTTGTACATCTGCTAAGTTTGTAGTTTTTTAACATTTATTCTTGTTTGTAGTTCTAAGCCGAGTCTTCCTCCAAAGCACAATGGGTGGCAATGAATCTTTTTACACAGAACAATAGTTACCATCTAGCCATGGCTTTTACAAGCACATCTGTGGTAAAGTGTTGTTCAGCGTCAACCCTGACTTTAGAACTAGCATCAGATAGTTAGATAACTGCCATTTCAAGAGCTCATTTTACACATGATTAGATTGCAGCCCTGCAGCTTTGTTGGAACTACTTCTAGGAGGCCGCACAGGCGCACAGAAGGGCTGAATGTCAGAGGAATGTCTCAACTGAGGTGCTGTAATTCACTTCCTCTCCCAGACTGACAGCTCTGAAATGTGCCAGTCAAATGAGCCTAAACAGCCTCAGAATTAGAGGACAAAATACAAACCACATGTTCAGTATACTGGACATCAGTGTCTGTTCTTAGTTACAAAAAAGCATGTGTGCTGGGAGTACACTTTATGCGTAAATACTAATGAGATCACAGATTTTATAACTAAACATTGTTTGTTTTGAAAGTTTCCCATTTGAGGAAACTAAACACTAAACACTAACACTAAACATCCTAATGAGAATGGGAGTCAGTACACTGAACTTTCTTCTTGTTCTATCTTTCTTTTGAGCGCCTTTTCTCCATTGCTGAAGTACTTTGTGTTTACCTTCTGTCTGGCAAGATCATTGACCATGTTTGGTCAGGGCTGCTGTGTGTTCCTGGAGAAAGGGTCCCTGCCTACCTGAGAAGCTTACTGAACCCAGACATATAGAGATGTTCTGCCTATGTTGTCAGTTCTGTTGGCTTACAAAGAGAGATTTACAGGCAGAAAGATTTTTTAATTAAACATTACACTTGTCTATGAACCATATTAAAGCAGTGGTTCTCAATCTTTTTCAAGTGATGGACCACCTTAAAATTAGTATAAAAATCATGGCCCACCATACACCCCAAATCTGGGGAAAATTACGGAGCCCCTAAAGGGACATTGGCAAAAAATAAAAAATGAAGACTTTTGCGTGCGCACGAGATACGTTTCACGTGCTCACTAGAAACTTTTCGCGTGCGCACGAGAAACTTTTTGCGAGCTCATGCGTTTCAGTTTCTGGTTGCGTCACTTCTGCCATCTTACAAAGAAGTAAACAAGAGCATGCATGCGCATGATTTAGCCTAATTGAGATCTATTTTGGCCTTCAATACGAAAACATTGTTTCTGTTCTTGCATTCCGACAGATAAATCATCACTGAGCGGCATAAGAATAGCTTTTTCCCTCAGGTTATATTCCACCTGAACAATACATAACATCTCAGGACTGTACATCCGTACATAACTTCTCAAAACTTTTTGTCTGTAAAATAGCACATTCACAATTCTTTCTATTTTCTCTATATTTTGTACATAACCTCTTAAAACATTTGCACATTCGTAATTTTATTTTATCTATATTTTTATTACCATAGCCTAGCTATTTTTTTTTCTTAAATTTATTGTCTATTCTGTTTATTATTAACGTTATATTTCATTCTATTACCTTAAATTATATGTATGTATGCATGTCTGTACTTTCTCCACTGGATGCCCCTGTCACCAATGTGTTAAAATATTTTTACTTCTCAAGATCAAAACATCCTTTATTAAATCACTTTGTCAGATTTAATACATCTTTGCAGATTGCGGAGAAATGCTGCATGATTCAGCCTCACGAACTCTAACGTAATCCAAAATTAAAACTCAATGCACACAGCCGTATTACGCCATTCAGCCCATTTCACAGGGAGTTTTCTCTGCCGTCACAGAGGATGCATTAAAGCGGACATATTATAAGTATACTGGACCCTTGAATCAGTGCTTAATTTGTAAATTGCGAGGTCCCGGAATAAAGCGGGGTGACGGATCCAGCCAGTGTTAAGAGGAGAGAGAGGTAACGGAGCATTCGCGCAATCACATTGGTGGACCAACTTGTGATTACCAGCTTGCATCAGTTGCTTTTATAGTATGCACATGTATTCTAAAAAAAATCATGGTTATTTTATTTAAAAATTTATTTAAACATTTTTATTTAGTGTTTGGGTAGTTTTTGTATAACCCAGCTCCTAGGACAGGACAGTCGCAACAACCCGGTTGTAATGAGCGCGAATATTTTGCATCCTCTTCAGGTAAGAGTAGTTCTCAGTGCTGCCAACTTTTGGAAAAATATAGGTTTGTGTATGTTTTTTATCCATAAAACAGCTGCTGTAAATCATTTTATTTTACGCAAAGCAAACTAAAGGGACGCGAATCACGTGATGTCACTCACCTAAATGAGCCGCATTGGTCTTTTCGTAACAATTAAATGTTTAATTTTACTTCTAAAATGCTTGTTAAAGGAGTATAAATGTAATAAATATTTTATTCATGTTTAAACAGTAAAATGTGTGACCCGTGCTGGCATAAGTCGGAATGAGCAATTTTTCAAAAATGAGTGAAAAGCGGCTAATGAACACACGGTAGTCAGCCTAATGGTAGCCTACACGGCTTATAAAGCATCATGCTGTTTTGTTTTATTATTTTATTTTATTGTATTTAATTTTATTTTTTAATACGTATGTGTGCATTTAATAAAATATCATTTCGACAATAAGAATGAATCTGAGTCAAATGAAGACAAAGATGTGTTCTCGCGTCTGGAGTGTTTATTGAACCAATCAGATAAGAGTAAATTAAGAGTCAGCGAGAGCCTCATTTGATTGGCTGCAAGAAGACGGTCCCGCCTTCCACTCGCGCTTGCAAATCTGAAATCAGTGAGAGAATCGTGCCAAAACTGCAAGCGCAAAGATGCAGAAGTACATATCGGGTTATTTGGCGAACATTTTGCCCTACACACACAAGAAGTCATTTAGACAGTTACAACAGTTTATTTTTTACACACACATATTGGTTTTACGCGGTTAATCCATTTTGCTGTTCTTGATACAGTTGTTTTCGCTTGCAAAATGCTGTGCACTGGCTTGCAATACTTTTGACTGTATTTGGGCAAAACAACAGTGAAGTCAGAAAAATGGAAGTCAGAAGAATACAGATCATATTTATTTTGCCATAGCTTGAAGTTGCAGTTTCACAATCCATGAATTACACTTACAAAAAAACAGTAAAAGGCTGCAAATCTTTTTTTCTTACACTTGAAACGCGACTTACACTTTTACAAATCTTTTCTTGCGCATACAAAATTAACTTAGGCTTATCTTATGTACACTTTCACAAATCTTTTAGGCATCATTTTATCTCCATAGAAGGCAGAAATAATTATTTACATTGGTCGCATCTGAAAGTTGAAAATTGCTGCATTTGCAGGCAGTATTCGGAGGTAGGAAGATAGTAAGGCATGTCAGAATGCAATGATCGTGTGACATACTGTCTACTGACATACCTTGATCAGATCGATTTTTGAAGGCAGCTCAGATGTTTTCTTCACTGCCTGATATCCCACAATCCTATGCATTAAATTACATGACAGTTGAGCTGAAGAATGAAAATAATGTCTAAAAGTTGCGGTTGGTGTTCAGTTTGTGTAAATGTGGTCATTTGTACTACTGAGAGCTATTCATTCATCATTCATTACCACAATATATGAAGGGTAAATACTCCTGCTGGAGGCAAAAAACAAACATGGCAGCTTCACAAACAAATTAAGAGTTCATTACAGCAGCTGTTAGGGGGCAAATTGCAGATCCAGAGGTCTAAAAGTGAAAAAAGGCATTGTTATTAGAGCAGAAGAAATGAAAGTGGTTATTATTTGTAACGACTCACTGGTCTTCCTTTCCTCTCACAGAGAGCGCATTTGCTGAGAGCGTGGGCACGAGCTGTCTGAGTAGCGCTCGACTCAGTGCCTATCTTCCCCAGAGCAACCACGACTCGGCCAACTACAGCAACAACCAGCTAGAGAGCAACCAGGCCGCGGCAGCAAAATTTGCCACGCTACAGCTCAGCAACTACAACCAGCTCATCCCCTGCTGCGCCACTTCCTCTACACCCTCTTCATCCACCTCCTTCAATGTACAAAGGGCCGCCCGCGGGCTCTCCACGCCCCTTGATGCTGACCTGCATTTTCACCCAGTGCGAGGCCCTGACGTAGTTCTCTCGAATGATCGCACAGTTGGATGTACCCACTTCTTGGACAGCAGCAGGACACTGATGTTCAGCGACAGGCCAGTCCAGGTGGGTGAGACGCTGTACGTGGAGGTGGGCCATCTGGGCTTGCCTTACTTTGGGGCTCTTCTCTTTGGTATGACCTCTTGTGATCCAGGCACCCTCAACGCTGGAGAGCTGCCAGCTGACCCAGAGGTGCTTCTGGACCGTAAGGAGTATTGGGTGGTCTACAGGGGCTTTCCTGTACCAGCGGCAGGCGATGTGCTCAGCTTTACCTTTCTGGCCAATGGGGAGGTGCATCATGGGGTCAACGGAGGGGCACGCGGTCGTCTCTTGTGTGTCGACTCCTCTCAGGTTCTGTGGGCCTTCTTCACACTGCATGGAGCCGTGAACCGGCTCAGAATATTAGGTAGGATTTAATAAAAGTGATGATAAACGTATGTGAATTGAGCAAATTGTTATGGCATGATATGTATAGATGTTCTTTACACTACCAGTCAAAAGTTTGGAAACATCCATTCATTTTTTTAACTTAAGTCATCAAAATGATGAATTAACACAAATGGAAGTATGAAAATTATGTAGTAACCTAAATCAAACTAAATGCTTTTATATTTAAGCTGCTTCTTAGTCTAGATTTCATAATAATAATCAAATAATTCCCCTTGAGTCCAATTATGATTCAGAGCAGGATGGCATGCTGAAAAAATGCAATAGTGAAACAGGTTTTACTGTTCCTCTTATTTTAATTCAAATGATTATATCAGATGAACTGCTAGCATTACATGTGTGAAAATTAAAACCTACACCATTGGACAGTTGCAAAGATTTGCACATATTAATGTCTTAATATCCCCGTTTCAAAAACAGAATGTGGTATTCCTGCCTGGAATGTAAAATGGAATATGCTGCCAACATTCATTTATTTATTTTTATTTATTTTTGTATTGTGCTTTTTAGCACAACAGGAATGCTGTATTGACCAATCAACATTCAGGATCCAAATTGTGTCAAAAAATACAGCATAACATACATATAATGTAGTTTATCTATACATTCTTTAATATTTTGTTGAAAATCATTGTCATTGTCACTTGAAGGTGATTTGTCAGTGATTGTTGTAATAAAGGCACAGGTCCATTGTGGTAAATGATGTTCTTTTTGTCCATAAGGAACTGTTCAGGCCAACCCTCCCACCTCCCCATCAGTGTCTCAGGTTTCAACGCCTGATGACAGTGACTCTGATCTGGCTTTCACTGTCAACAGATCCTCATCTGCATCTGAATCCTCGCTAGGTGAGTCTCAACAAGCTCATTCATCAGCTTACATTCAATTCTGAACTGCTGGAAGAAACAAAATGCTAATGCTAACAGCATGAAATCACTGATTTACGTCAGCCTAAAAAATTTAAATTCACACTGCTTCTAAATGCACGTTACTGATCTCATTGTGCGTTCATCCATGCGTTTCATTTTTAACATTTTGCATTTTTAACCAAGATACCATAGCTCAATCTTGCAGTGAAAATGACATTCCTCTATCTGGTGATGCATACACAATTTCAATCATTTAGTTCTCTTAAACCCGCCCGGGCAAGCTCACGTTCAACCACCGGGTGAACTAACAACCACAGAACTAAGTTTTTTTTAATAATCTGTTAGACTTGATGGTACTATATGTCACAATACGGAAGGAAAGATCTGTCACTACTTCCATTTCATTGCAACTTTAATAGAGCTGTACTAGTTTCTTTTTAACTTCTAACATCTCATGCTAACATTTAAGGTTTTCATAACGTTTTGCAAGCACATTTTGACAACATCAACTCCAGACATCACAGACATCACATTCTGTAAAGTGTTAGTAATGGTGTTTGCTAAAGCATTACTATTACTATTGTTCTTGCAGGGTTATGGTGGCATCACTTATTCTTTTAACATTCAGAAGAGCTATCTTGTACTGTATATGAATTAGTCTTTTTCCCCTCACTGAAGCAGGTTTATGTGTTATTTTTCAGTGACGGCTCCCAGCTCTCCTCTCAGTCCACCTGTCTCACCGACTCTTTCCTCATCTGAAGCAGCCCTGAGCAGCAAGAGCAGTGAGTGCACAGTGTGCTTTGATCAGGAGGTGGACACCGTCATCTATACATGTGGACACATGTGTTTGTGTAATGACTGTGGTCTGAGGCTCAAGAGACAGATCAACGCGTGTTGTCCGATCTGTCGGAGACCCATAAAGGACGTCATAAAAACCTACAGACCATGAAGGGATTAAAACATTTTCTATCAAATGATTCAGTGAAAAACTTTGTTAGCTGTGGTTTAATATCTGGACTAAACTTGTATTTAAGACCGTGTATGTAGCTTTGATTTGTGTAGCAGTAAGGTCTTGTCCAAATTTCTCTCACCTCATATGTTAAACACAGCTCATCTGAAGCTAGAGATGATTTATGGTTTGAGAATTAATCTCAGTTTTGATCAGATACTTTTAGTGCCTTTAATGTTGTTTATCGTTCCTCAAGCAGCACCTAATGAATTAGACAATCATATCTGAGATGTAATGCATAGGTATGAATTAAAAAAGAATTCAGAGGGACCTCAAGATGCAAAGGAAAGAATGTTTTATTGTGTAAGTGAATAACACACAGGGCTACAAAATGATTTTAAATGTTATTTTAAAGGAGTAAAAAGCTATTGTTTGGGATTCTGACTGCGTTGGTAAAAGTGAAGAAAGATTTACATTATGACATTTTAAGGGTTTGGAGATTTCTTGCACTTATAACTAGAGGTAAACTCAGCACTAAAAACACATCTGTCCCTCTGACTGAAGTGATTTCAGATGTGGATCTTGAAGACTGCGTTTTAAATAAGAACAAAAATTTTTGTTTATATAATAGAGTGATGTGGTATTGTATTGTATGTCATGTTTTATTTTTTTCCGAAGATTTCTGTTTGCTTGTTTTTGCTTTGGAATTTATGACATGGAGAATGTCATTTTCTTCTTACCTTGACATTTGTCCAGTTAGCAGTATAAAATTAAACCACAAACAACAGATTTATTCTTTATCAGTAATCTTTTTTTTTTTTTCTTGACTATAAATGCAAAGGCTAGAAAAACAAGAATATTGTTGCAAAATTACTGTTGAAATTTTCATCGATCCCATTTTAAATACAATTAAATTAGTATCACAGTATCACAATCCAGTGAGTATCACAGCTGTTCATCAGGGTGCATTATACTTGTAGTAACGCTGAAGTGGCAGTGGTGATGATGGGAGAAATGAACTATTTACGTATATAGTAGTCTTCTGCCAAATGTTAAGTAAAATAGGCCGGTGACCAGACAAATTTGTTTAGTTCGGTTGACACAAACCTATGATAAAATACAGTGCCTTGCAGAAGTATTCAAACCCCTTCATTTTTTTTACGTTTTATGTTGCAGCCTTACGTTAAACCGCTTTAAATTACTTTTTGTTTCCACAACAATCTACACTCCACACACCATAATGACAAAGCAAATAACAGGTTTTTAACATCTTTGCAAAATTATTATACATAAAAAACATAAATGATTCCATTGCAAAAGTATTTCAAACCTTATCTGGGACAGTTGAAATTTAGCTCAGGAGCATTCATATTGCTTGTAGATGTTACTACACTTTGAGTGAAGTTAACCTGTGTCAAATTCAATTTAATGGGTATGATTTGGAATGGCACACACATCTTAATAAAAGGTCTAACAGCTGAAAATGCATATCAGAGCAAAAACCAAGCCCTGAGGTCGAAAGAACTGCCTGTAGAGCTCAGAAATGAGGTCAAATTTAAGCCACACATCTGGGGGAAGAGTTCTAGGGAAAAATTCTCCTGCATTGAAGGTTCAGAATCATGTAGCCTTCATTATCCATAATGGAAGATGTTTGAAACAACCAGGACTCTTCCTAGAGCTGGCCTCCCACAAACTATAACTGATGGAGAAGGCCTTGTCTAGACTGGGCAACTGGGGCAGGCTGATTAGTCACTCTAGTTGAGCTCCATGATCATATGTGGAGATAGGAGAAACCTACAGAAGGACAAACATCACTGCAACACTCCACCAATCTGGGCTTTATGTCAGTGTGAAACTGGAAAAAATGTAGCGCTCCAAACAGGAAAAAAGTCCTGAAACTACAGGTTCTTGTACTACAGGTGCGTAGAGCCAATGGTATATTGGAGAATGAGCAAAAAGGCTGGCTAACCGCACACTGATCCACTCGAAGACTAAAAAAGTCTACAAAAACATTTTTTTTATTTTATAAATTGCATGGTGCAAGAAGTGCAAGTGAGTTAAAAACAAAAAGACACCAGCAAGCAAACGTTTCAGCACATTGCTATCTTCAGTGCTCACTTTGCAAACAACATTCACCCTTTTTAAGCAGGTTAGCAGTTAAGGACAATCAGCTGAATACAAATATCTCAGATAAACCTTAATCACAAGTAGAGTTCCAAACAAGTTCCATCATGCACACATATGGCAGAATATTGCAAGTATACAGCTTCAAAGAATAATAGTCTAAGAATAATTTAGTCTTCGAGTGGATCAGTGTGCGGTTAGCCAGCCTTTTTGCTCTTTCTCCTTTATGTCAGTGTGGCCATACTCAATCTTCTCCTCAGTGAAGACACACAAAAACACACTTGGAATTTGCAAAAAAGCACCTAAAGGACCCTCAGACTCTGAGAAACAAAATTCTCTGGTCTGATGAACCTCAATTCTAAGCATCATGTTTGAAGGTAACCAGCTCTCCTCATCACCTGCAGAGTACCATCCCAAAAGTAAAGTGTGCTGGTAGCAGCCTCATGCTGTGGGGCTGTTTTTCAGCGGCAGGTACTGAGGGACTCATCAGAGTAGAAGACAAACTCAGTGCACCAAAATATAGAGATAGCCTTAATGAAAACCCAGTCCAGAGCATTCAGAACCTCAGACTGGGCAGAAGGTTCACCTTCCAACAGGACAATGACCCTAAACACACAGCAAGAGTGGCTTATAGACAACTCTGTGAATGCCCTTGAGTGGCCCAGCCACAGCCTGGGATTGAACCCAATCAAATATTTCTGGAGAAACCTGAAAATGTGCACCTGCCCCCATCCAACCCGACAGAGCTTGAGAGGTCAACAGGTGAGATGAAGAATGGCAGATAATTGCCAAATGTTGATGAGCAAAGCTTGTTGCATCAAACAAAAAAGACTTCAGGCTATAAAGGTGCTTCAGCTAAGTACTGAGTTAAGGGTTTGAATACTTATGCAACATACTTATTTCAGATTTTTTATAAATTTACAAAGTTGTGACAGTTCTGTTTTTACTTTGTCATTATGGTGTATGGAGTGTTAATTGATGTGGAAAAAAAGTAATTTAATGCAGTTTAACATAAAGCTGCAACATAAAACGTGAAAAAAAATGAAGGGGTTTGAATACTTCTGCAAGGCACTGTATATTGTTTTACAGTTGAGTTTGAGTTTCATATTATTGTCAATAAAACCAGCCACAGGTCTGAAGGTTATGCACCAATTTATTTGTTAATATACAGTGCCTATAAAAAGTCTTCATTCCCCTTCATTTTTTTCACATTTTGTTATGTTTCTGCCTTATGATTGCTTTAAATTACTTTTTTTCCACATCAGTCTACACTCTATACACCATAATAGCAAAGCAAAAAACAGGTTTTTAACATCTTTGCAAATTTATTAAAAATAAAAAACTTCCATTGCATAAGTAATTATACCCTTATCTGGGACAGTTGAAATTTAGCTCAGGAGCATTCATATTGCTTGTAGATGTTACTACACTTTGAGTGAAGTTAACCTGTGGCAGTTTCAATTGAATGGGTATGATTTGAAAAGGCACACGTCTTAATAAAAGGTCTAACAGCTGAAAATGCATATCAGAGCAAAAACCAAACCATGAGGTCGAAAGAACTGCCTGTAGGGCTCAGAAACAGGATTGCATCAAGCCACACATCTGGGGAAGTGTTCAGAAAAAATTCTGCTTCATTGAAGGTTCACAGAAGCATGTAGCCTCAGTTACCCTTAATGGAAGATGTTTCAATCAACCAGGGCCCGTATTCCTAAAGATTCTAAGAATCCTTTTAGAGAGGTCCTAATTTAGCTTACAAATTTCTAACTAGGAGTCTTAGCTTAAAAGCAATTCAGGATCAATCTGAGAGCAACTCTGAGCGAGGAAAAGACAAAAACGTTTATCTTAGTGAGGAGGCGGGGCTGACCCCGTTGCTAGCTATGACACAATTTTTTGAAGACTGTGATTGGTTGGTTGTCCAAGAAGGAAATAAAAGAGCGCTTTTAAGATTAGGGTTTATTATAAGCCTTCACTTTGAAATTACAGGCGTAATTTTTCCTGTTTTACCGTACTCGCTCTCGCTCTCTCTCTCACACACACATTATATATGTATATATATTCTTTATTTTTTATTTACTATGCTGTCATACTTAACGTATTTTATAGGAAATGAACAGAGACATAGCCTAACAAGTGCTGTAACAGACCCAAATCACCACTGCTGCATAGTTGCATTTTTCCAGTTGCCAAATATGTTAATGTAGTGATTACTTCCATTTCTGGCGCTATGGCATTTCAGCGCGGTGTCGGAGATGTTAGCATGTCTTTAATAAGATCGGTCACAAACATGATCCCTGCACAATCTAATGTGTAGCGTCTTATTAACTCACTGTCATGCATTGTGTGCAACACATTTCTTCTCCCTCTTCATGTTTTGTCCATTTTCTCCACTGCTAAAGAAACTCTTAAGCCTCTTAAAAGTGCTCGTCCGTACTCCTAACCATTTTGGACCTTAAGACCTCTTTTAAGAGTTAAGATGCTTTCTGAATGACTTTTTTCTTTACTAGGATTTTTTCTTTAATTTTAAGAAGAAACACCCGCTTTTCTAAAAATTTTCTTAGAATTTTGTTATTAGGAGCAACTCTTAGCACTAAGATTTTTCATGAATACGGGCCCTGGACTCTTCCTAGAGCTGGCCTCCTGGCAAAATTGAACAACTGATGGAGAAGGACTTTGGTCAGAGTGGTGACCAAGAAGCTGATGGTCACTCTAGTTGAGCTCCATGATCATATATGCAGATGGGAGAAACCTACAGAAGGACAAACATTACTGCAACACTCCACCGATCTGGGCTTTATGCCGGTGTGGCCAAACAGTCCTCTCCTTGAAGACACATGAAAACACACTTGGAATTTGCAAAAAAGCACCTAAAGGACTATCAGACTGTGAAAAACAAGATTTTATGGTCCGATGAACCTCAATTCCAAACATCATGTTTGAAGGAAACCAGGCACTGCTCACCACCTGCAGAGTACCATCCCAAAAGTAAAGTGTGCTGGTAGCAGCCTCATGCTGTGGGGCTGTTTTTCAGCTCAGGTACTGAGGGTAGAAGACAAGCTCAAAGCACCAAAATATAGAGATAGATTTAATGAAAACCCAGTCCAGAGCATTCAGAACCTCAGACTGGGCAGAAGGATCACCTTCCAACAGGACAATGACCCTTAGCACACAGCAAGAGTGGCTTATAGACAACTCTGTGAATGTCCTTGAGTGGCCCAGCCACAGTCTGGGCTTAAACCCAATCAAATATTTCTGGAGAAACCTGAAAATGTGCATCTGCCCCCATCCAACCCGACAGAGCTTGAGAGGTGAACAGGTGAG
>JAFVLL020035950.1:0-11985 GCA_021397915.2 Tor tambroides | reverse complement strand
TCCGCCTCTTTGCAATGGATCAGCGGGTGTGGGCAGGCGAGTATGAAAGCACTTCAGGCCCAGGGTGTCATCTTCAGGGGAGCTTTGCCCTCTGCAGATCACCGCTTGCCAGTCCTACTTCAGCCAGTGTTAATCTAATTAGTTCTATATGAGTGGCACGATGGTGGTGCAGCTGCCCCACTCCCAGGTGTGGCATGTTAGGTCTTCCGATAAATGTGAAGTTGGTGAACATTAATACAGTCTATTGAGTTTAGAATAGAAACTTTTTTTGTACAAGAACAAAATACTGACATTTTAAACTTGTAAGTTGTTGTTTCACAGAAGAAAGTAGGTCTAAGTTAAGCAGAATGCCTCAGGATTGGCTCATGGATTGTCTAAACCAGCAACCTTCCAGTTAGAAGACCTGTAAATTTACCACTACACAGTGCTTAACCAATGATATACTGTTTGTTTGTTTTGCTCAGGTGTGGTCCTGGAAAACCCTGCAAAAACTTGAAGTTTAAAATGGTGTTTTCCAGGCTTGTAAATGAATAGAATAGAAAAAGTCATTCAAAAGTCAGGAAAATTTCTATGCATGAACTATCATTAAAAGGTCAGTAAGATTTAAAGGATTCTCTTATGTGCAACAAGGCTGCATTTATTTGATCAAAAATGTAATAAAAATCTATATTGTGAAATATTACAATTTAAAATAACTTTTTATATATATATTTAATTTGTAATTTATTCCTGTGATAGCAAAGCTAAATTTTCAGCAGACATTACTCCAGTCTCCTCAGTGTCACACAGTCCTTCAGAAATAATTCTAAAATGCTGAATTGGTGCTAAAGAAACATTTATTATTATCAATGTTGAAAACAGTTGTGCTGCTTAATATTTTTGTGAAAACAGTGCTACTTTTTTCTTTAATAAATGGAAAGTTTAAAGAAACAACATTTATTTAAAAAAGAAATCTTTTGTAACATTATAAATGCATTTATTGTCAATTTTTATCAATTTAAGGCACCCTTGATGAATAAAAGTAGGAACTCTTATATAAAAAAAAAATAAAAAATGCTGACCCTAGACTTTTGAAGGGTAGTCTATTTATCATGCAGCTTATGCTCATCCAGTGATTCACAAATTGAAAGAAAAAAAAATCCAAAATGTGTGAACATTTTTATTTTATCCCTACCATCTCCCCTTTTTATAGGGGCTGTTTTGTTCCAGCTCATTGTTTCTTTCATATTGCAGGTTGAACTGAAGATGAAATACAATGACAAGCATGCCAAGTCACGAGGGCTCCTGCCTGGTGGGCGCTGGTACGAGATTCAAGCATATCGGGCACTAAATCAGGCACTCGGAAGGTCAGAGCCACATGAATTTAACAGTTGATGTTTATGCATATGTATTAATCTGACATGGTACACATCTTTAAAGATAAATTTGGTGTAACAATATGATTGCTGTCCTCTTAGGTGTATACGACACCGAAATGACTGGGGAGCACTCATACTGGTTGATGACCGGTTTAGGACGAACCCGAACAAATACATCACAGGTAAATTACTAATGGTTTAAAAGTTCTAAAACTGATTGACCCTTTGTGTTGCCCAGCTGTAGTTCCATTTCTGTATCACTAGATGGAGATAATGACCTACCGCAGGGGTTTTGACTGTGGGCTGCGGCCAGATAATGTGTACATAAGGTCTTGCTCTTTTACATGTAACAGTGATGGGTTGAAAACATTCATTACTTGAAAATCTACACGGATTGACAGTACTGTGGTAGTGTTATGAAAATAGTGGTCAAGTAGAGTGGTTAAATGTTTGTCAAACGCTGCTGTCCTCTTCTTTCAGGCCTGTCAAAGTGGGTGCGTCAGCTAGTGAGGCACCATGACACCTTCACTGGCGCCATGCAGTCCCTGGAGTCCTTTTCTCAAGGCCAACGGGGGGCAGTAGAGACCTTTGAAGAGACACAATCTCAGGCTGCCCCTCAACACCCCAGCCCCTCCACTGTTACTTCACCCCCTCCTGAAATAATCACCCCCCACAAGCTATTTGACCCTCAACTTGCCCCGTCGAACCTACACACCGAGGTGCGGATGGCCAGCTCTGAGAGCAGGTCTTCTGAATCAGGTATATGGATTGTGTGGAAACAAAATAATAATTGGATTTAAGATTCTCATTGGTGTTCCGAAAGAAGTTACTGTATTTTGATGATGATGAATAACTGGCCAACGGTTTCCTGCTTCACTCCAGTAAAGGCCTGTAACTTCCATGCAGTTCTTTTCTATCTTTTATAATGAGACCTTTTTGAAGTATTTACTGCTTGCTGCTCTTGTCATTTAAAGGAATAGTTCACCCAAAAAATGAAAATTCATTTACTTATCCTCATCTTATTGTAAACATTGTTTTTTTTTTTTGCTTTGGTTTGGTTTTTTGCTGTTGAACAAAAAAGGAGAAACAAGGGGATATATATATATATATATATATATATATATATTAGGGTGTTGAGCCATTATTTTAGGCCCAGGACATCTCAAAATTATTTGCATCTGTATTCGGATAGATCTGGAAGTGGGCGTGGCTTAAACCGGATGTTTGTCAAATTACATGAAAATACCATTTTAAATGCAAATCTGTTCGGTTCGTAGTTTTCATTTAACAAATGTCTTGTGTAACTAAAGAAAGTATTCTGTTTTATTAAAATTATAACTTTGTAAATATCTTCTATTTAAAACTTAACTTAAAACTTAAACTTAAAACATAACTTTATTCTTCTTATTTTCCAGTGAAACTTTGTGTACAGATTTGACAAGAGACAAGCATCCACAATCTTAAATAAGAGCACTAGTAGAAAAAAAAGCTGAAAAAAAAAATAGAAATGGAAAGAAAGTGTTCAGTAGCCTACTCATAGCAGAATGACAATAAAGCTCGCTTGAACTTGAAGTAACTTAGAGATCATGTGTTGCGGGAGTCTATGATCATTTACGAGTATTTTATCAACAGAGCGCAACAAATCATTTGGACCCTCCAAAAGCCTTGATCAAACATCGCTTTTCTTCCTCTTGTATAATTAAATGTAATGCCGTTCATGAAAAGGGCTAATGTAATGCGTTTTTACAGTTGGATTTAAAAAAGGTTTGAAGTTTGGACCGTTTTTAGGATATTTTTGTCGAGTTGATATAACTCCAGACAAAGCTTTGATTTCTGAGAGACGCGCATAGACCCCAACGCAGCTATTGATTTGCGCTCATTTCATTCACATAGGCTAGTTTACACTCGTTCACTTTACACATCCAGGCCCATAGCTATGAGGTCCAGACCTCCGTAAATGTTTCATGTTCAAAAATAAAATTTGAAAACATATGAAAAATTATTTAAAATAATGTCGCTGAATAAATTCATGTGGCTGACTTCGCAGCAGCTGCGAAACGCAGGAGTGAAGGAGCTACAGCAGCCTCTACCCGCTCCGCCATGTTGCCAGATCTAGTTATTATAAGCGTTGCTGGACTTGTTTTAATACTTAATGTAACATAGTTAATAAAGTAATTAGGCCATTAATAAAGTGGGAAGATGAAGGTTGAGGTTAGAGATTCTGTATCCTGTTTGCAAAATACAAGATTTAAACTTATTTTGGTGAATTTTTCAGGAGATTGGTTGTTTGTTTTTTGTAGCAATATCTGGCAACACTGCTTCACCGGCATTGACAGGCAGCAATCAAGAAAGGAGCGCGCGGATAGTTTATTGCTGAGGAGACCACATTCGTTAGACAAACGCAATGATCATCATGATATTATCTGTACGAAACTGTGTAAAATGCTATCAAAGCAGTTATTATTGCACAAATCTTAACAACCGCAGAGCTCACTAATGTAGTGCTGTTCCAACAAACATGTGATTGTGTCTGCCGAATATTTTTTCTGTTATTCGGATAAATCCATTATTCGTTTTGAAGCCATTATCCGTGCCTTTCCGAATAAGGTATTCGGCTTCGGGCACATCCCTAATATATATATATCCATCCCTATGACTGCAGTTATAATCAAAGTTATTCTTGTAAATATATATTATATATTTATTATTATTAATATTAATATAATAATTTGTGTTTTTTGGTTTTTTTCATGCCGTTTTGGAGCTTGACAGCCCAAACGCTACCATTCAAGTTTGGGGTCAGTAAGATTTTTTAAGACATTGATATTTTTATTTAGCGAGGATGCATTAGATTAATAAAAAGTGAAAGAAAAGACATTTATAATGCTACACAAATTTCTATTTCAAATATATGCTAATCTTTTGAGCGTGCGTTTATGCGTGTTTGCTGTACACGCTCTTCACTCCTCATTGCCTCTGTCAGACTCCGTGGCCCCCAACTGACTGAACAGCATTTGGATGAGCAGATGTATGACTGTTGCTTTTAATGAAATCTCTTTGACCTTTGTTTGTGGTAGATTGAGTATTTGCGCACACTTGAGAACAAATCAGGTACTCCACTCATTCAGACATATAAACCATGTTGTTGACCCAAACCTAAAGCCCCATACACAATTATCATAGAGACCCTTTGCTCCACCACTTAATCAAAGCTAGCCCTCAAACGTGTTTTGTCTGACAGACAATGCAGGCTGTATTGTTTTAACCAAAGATTCTGCTTTGAGGCATACATTTGAGCTGGTATACACACCCAAGAGTTTTGTATAATTGTCACTCAGATGTCTTTGTGTCTGTCTGTTTGAACAGGTGACCTAAAGAATATACAGCATCCATCTGAACCAAGCAGAGAACGTAATGTCCAAAGAACACCATGGCCTACAAGCCACCTCTTCACCTTCACTCCAGTCAGCAGCCAATTCAAGACTCCTATTTTTCAATCCGAGCCAGATGCGATTTCAGTGATTAACAAGCAAGTTCAGCATGACGTTATTCCTGTGGCACCAAAGCACCAAATAAATGTTGTTCCTGACCTAAATGACCTTTCAGTTGAACCTCAACTTGAGCAGGTCTTTGTGATCCCTGCCTCTACTTCAAAGAACACCACCAGCGCAATGGACCATGAAGATACTGAAGAGGATGAGCAACAAAGTATCTTCTACAGCCCTGAGCTGTTTGAAGGAGACGAGGAGGAGAAAGAAGAGACTACTGAGGTGGAGAAATCTCCTCCAGAAGTCAGCCGTCCTCTCGCTAATAGCACAGCCAGTGTTCTTTTGGAGGACCTCTTTGGTTCAGAGCAAGGAAAGAGGACATTGTCTGAAGACCTTGTGAGCAGCGATGTCCCAGACAACACATTGTTACAGTGTAGTACAGAGCAGACAGGTTTAAACAACAGTACAGATATTGGCTCACAAAATGGCGCCAGCAGTAGTCGGTTACGTAGGCTCTCCAGATGTAGGCAGAAAAGGCCCAGCACATCAGCAGCGTCAGGTAAACTCACCAACTATTTCAAACACGTACCCTCAACTAGCCCACCATGCATCATTACAGTTGATGACTGATGATGTGTATTATGAGGAAAGAAAAGAGTAAATGTCTGTTGTGTCTTATTTGGTGTAGTAATGAACATTTTAATTGTACCCCCAAAAATAAACATACGGCCGCTGATCTGTCTTTAATATGCTTCCAAAAATATGTGTACCTTTTATAAGAATTATTAAAAAGTGACAAGCACATCCTCCTCTCTGCGACGTGATGTCTTGACCGGGTTGATTTTAATGAGATGTACTGTATTGTGGGGGCTAAAAACTGGAAGGAGGTGCGGGCAGGGGTTTACATGGCTGATTTCACTTGGCTGAGAGGTTCTATGTTTTTACTCAGAAATTACAGCACAGTAATATTTGTGTGAACTCTGAATGTAAACGGGGGGCAGCTGTGTAGTGCTGGGGGCCTGGGCGCCAAGGGCAGGCGAGTCTGTAAACAGGCACAGGAAGCTGCTTCTTTCAGTCTCGCTCTCACTGAAAGCTCTAAGAAATGACAACATGTGAAAGATTGTTACATAACACACAGAACCAGGCTAATTCCTATAGTAAAATATTTGTAATAAAGTGGTAATTAAAATTTTAATAATGTAAATTATAATAACAGCTATTATTGTTAGTAGTATTATTTAAAAATATATAATTGTTTATTTTAATTAAATAGTGTTTAGTTAAAATCTTAATACTATTATTATTTTATTTTTTATGCATGTTCAGGGCTTCGGTATTGTGTTGCTCTTTCCCCTCTGCTTTTGTGTCCATGACTTGGAGCAACAAAGAACAACAAAGAACGTTATTATTATTATTAAAATTGTAATTATTCTGTTTAGTGAGTTAAATAGTTTGTTTTATTTTTTTATTGATAATTTTAAGGCATGTTCAGCATCTTTATACTTAGTAATTTTAACCACTCTTTTGTTTCATACATTTTGAATTTCCTTACTTTTCTTTCCTCTCTCTTTATGTGTCCATGACCTTAAACAACAAAAAATGTGTTATTTATTTATTGTAAAAACATTAATTTTGAAAATTTGGCAGTAACCAATTGGACAAGAGTGTCTATTACTATGCCTATTAGCAGAGCTAGAAAAAGCCAGCTTAGTATTTGAATACGTAAATATGATAGTACGGGGTTACAGTGTTCCACGTCAAAAGGATAATGCCTTTTAGATAATATTTTTGAAAGGTGTTGTTACTGGCAGCAATATTTGAATACTCTGACTGTGATAAGAATAAAAATGGACTCTAAAATGTTATTACTCACATTACGTTCCAAGGAGCATATTAAATTTTTTTTTTTTTCTCCTGAGACTTTGCAGAGAAGGGGGGAGACTGTAGCAAATTAACCGCCATTAGCCTGACAAGATTTGTCTCGTTAGAGGGGCTTAAACGGCAACATCGTTAATGTGGGGGCCAAGGAAGAAATTTTATTAAAGCTCATCCCTCTTCATCTGCCCTGTGCAGAGGCAGCCAGTTTGTTATTGTAATTGCATGGAGGGCTGAGACCGGCCCATTAGTATCAATCTGAATGAGGATGCTAAAGGCTAAGGCGTGAGAACGTGTGTAGTTCAAGACATCCTAATAAGCTGTCTGCAGCCATGCATAACTGCAAAACAGTTGGACCCTGCCCCAGCTAGCCATTTATTAAACTAATAAATTTAATTGAATTAGCCTAATTCACCCCTTGTCTCTCCACAATCAGGTTTTTTAATAAGAGCAGTGCTGTACAAGAAAGCTCTTTCCACTGTTTTAAGCATTAGTCTATTCAGGCATTATAATTTTCTCAGTGCTCATTCTGAAGGTACATGTGCTTGAATTCAGCAGGGCAAAGTTCAGACAGGGAGAGAGTGCCAGTGAAGTCTCAAGCTCCACACAAAACTAGTTCAAGGCTTCCAACCTCACTTAGACCTGACCTAAACCAGAAAGTGAAAGGCCGTATCCTGAATAGAAAGAAAAGAGAGCAGACACAGAGAGGTAACCAGCAGAAAATTGGGAAAGCGGAGATGAGAAGAACTAGTGAAACAGGCACTTGTGTAACAGTTGAGCCTTTGCCTCCAACACCTGTACTGAATGTACCAGTACTGAATGACAGCTTAGAGACCCAAACAGGTAGGAATATCTGCTTAAATGTCCTTAAATTCAGTGTACTAATGCATATTTTAGTGTTTAGTATTTATTTCTATGATCCAATAAACAGGTATCAAAGTTCACAGATCATATTCAAGGAAGAACAAGCTCCCAAAGAGGCTTAAAATGGCATCTGAGGGCAGACATTCCCAAACACAGAGGTTAGCGTTGGCAGTTCGCAGTGGATGCTCAGTGGTTGAATTTTCCTTCTGTGACATGGAGTCTTTCTCTTCCAGTGGTTTTTCAGTCAATCTGCCTTTGTGAATGAATTTGAACTGGAGTCGTTAACCAAGGTAAGTGAAACTAGGGTTTGACTATTTCCAAAACATACCACTCTACAGCTTCCTAGTACTCTGTGCTCACCAAAATAGTATTTGATCCATTTTTAACATGATCAAAACTTGTTGGTTCAAAGCATTTTGTTTACTGATAAATGTACATAGTTAAAAGGTTTGGGGTCAGTATAATTTAATTTTTTAAAGAAGTCTCTTCTACTCACCAAATCATTCATTTGCTGGAAAATACAGTAAAACAGTACTTTTGAAATATTATTACTTCTTATGACTTTATTTTAATATATTTGAAAAGTCATTTTTGAAAAGTAGGCTACATCTTGTAAACTGTTTGCTTTAGTCTGTCAAGACCACATTCAAGTGTGGCACACCCTTAATGTCCCATTGGGGTGTGGTCTTTGCTGTTACTTATTCAAACCATCACTATCTTATGCATCCTGTGTAGATCAGCGCAGTCCTATTCACCTGACAGAAAGGCAAACAGGCCATGATGCATTTTGACCCTGCAAGGTCTTTCATACTGTCAAATCTACTTTTCTAGGAAAATTATGTAGGCCGGTTAAATATTTCTGTCATATAATTAATGAACTGTTGTTTAATTATTTTATTTCCAAATGAAGAAAGAGAGAAATGGAGTTTGTACTGTATTAACTTCGGATTTGTGGTAGAATAATAGACCAGTTTGATTTTTCCTTTTATGATCCATTTAAATTCTTAGTGATGAGGTTCTATGTCACTAAGAGAAAAGTCTGAGTAAACATGACCTCTGAAACATTAGCTTGTCTTTTTGCTGACACTCAGTCAATATTAGGCCAGCACTTACTTCTGTGGTTATGTTAGGTGAGAGCGCATAGATGAATGCACACAGTCCGTTTCTTTGTTTCTCATGTTTTTGTGCACCCTGTACACAAATATCTGTCATGTTCGTGTACGACGCCATATGGAACGAATTCTTCAAACTGGGAAAAAATCCTTATTGATTGGAAGTCCTTGAGCTTTAATTAAATTAGAACCAGACAGGTACTTAGACAAGAAAAGGAAGCCATACGGAACTTGAAAAACACAATGAAGGTGTAATAACATGTTTTAGGTTGTTTGTGTGTATATTGCAAATTAAAAACACTGTAACAATGTCCAGTCTGTTAAAGATCTTGTCCTATGATGTAGTATAAATCAGCTTATTATTCAATGAAGTATTGATCAAAATCATACTAGAACGGCTGATTGGTCTGTTTTTATTAGGCTATTATATGCTGAACCCCTACATATGAACATAAGTTTATTGATCCACAAAGTCTGCAATGGGTGAGTAGTCATCATAACTTTTCAGTATGTCTGGTGTGTCTGAACTCGGATGACCCATTAACAGAGGACAACATTTTATAGTGTCAGAACACTTTTATTTTTATTTTTACACTACCGGTCAAATGTTTGGGGTTAGTAAGGTCCAAATTAAATTGATCAAAAGTGACTGTGAAGATATTTACTAAATGCTGTTCTGTTGAACTTTCCTGAAAAATATATATTACAGTTTCTACAAAAATTATTAAACAGCACCATTGTTTTCCACATTGATATAAGAATAAATGTTTCTTGAGAAATGAGTAATGGCTGATGAAAATTCAGCTTTGTCATTACTGGAATAAATGTTATAAAATGTAGAAAAAAAGAAAAATACAATAGAATAAATTGTAATTGTAAACTGTTTTTACTTTATTTTTGATCAAATAAATTCAGCTTTAGCGAGCATAAGAGTCTTAATCTTACAGACCCCAAACTTTTAAACAATACTTTTTTTTTTTTTTTTGAGTAGAAATGCAACAATTCATTAAAAGTGCTAATACTAGCACTTACCTATTCTATTTACATCTATAAAAAAAACTAGCTACGTGTTCTGTGCTAGACTAACTGAGACTTGTCATGGCACTTGTTTACTGTTGCTCGCTCGTTGGTCTGATTGCTTCTATTGTTCTCATTTGTAAGTCGCTTTGGATAAAAGCGTCTGCTAAATGATTAAATGTAAATGTAAAATTCTTGTCGATACTCTTCAGCCGATGATTATTTTAGTTTTATACATGATTATAAATGGCTGATATTAAAATTCTATACTATTTTGTTAACAAAAAAATGTGTTTTAAATGCTACAAGGCATTTTAGGCATCACAACTTTACAGTATGAAAATGGATATTCATCTTGAAATTTGTGTTTAACTGTTATTGAATTATTTAAAGAATAAGTGTAATATATTGCACAGCCCTATTATTAATTTTTAATAATTTAACAAAAAAAACAATTCCAAACTGAAATATATTTTTAGTGTCACCATGTGTTGTTGACACTGTTTCTGTTAAACTGTAAAAATAAGTGCTGTCAATCGATTAAAAAACAAATAATTAATCGCACATATTTTTTCTGAAATTAATCACAATCACATGATTAATCCGACCTAACATTAAAGTTTTTAAATATACTTTTATATTGCAATAAATTTGCATTCAATCTTCAAATTAATGTAGAAACAACATACAGTATATTTTTAATATTTGTTTAATGGCATCTTTTTTATGACTGAAGGTGAGTATCAGTGATACCAATACTACTGATGTCTCTAGGAATTTTTTCTTTTTTGCATAATATTTAACTGTTGACTATAGCCATTCAACATTACAGTATACATGAGAGCTATTAATTTTAACATTTATTAGACTTTAAAAAATAACTTCTAATTTCAGGGAACTAAAAACAATCTTCACATAAACCCATTATAATAAATCGGAGTTTCATTCGCGCTTTAATATGAAATACAGGCTACAGCGCGCACCACTGCATTTGTGCATGCAGTTGAAGAGCACGTGCTACGAGTACGGTATAACAGGACAGTTTTTACTGACATATGGCCTAAACGCTTCTCATCTGACCGCAGTTCACCTGTACCATTTCCGTGCTCGTTTGACTCGTTTGACTCGTCTGGCGCTGAGGTGAAGTGCAGTGCGCGTATGAAAAGTCTTCCTTTGATGTGGTCATAAAGATGTCCTGCGTCTAAATAAATGCAATTCTTGTCAAGAAATAAAAGAGACAGAAGCAGCAGTTGTGAGTGGTGTGGCCAGCTGTAGCTCCGCCCCTGTATTAACAGCATTAAAAAAAATTTACACCGTTAAACTGGAAAAATTAATCGCCTGCGTTAATGTGCTAATTTTGACAGCACTAGTAAAAATCCATTTTAAAATGCTAGTTTTGCTTGTGTAATGTAAGGAAAGGATGCTACATGTGTGGAAAATGTCCTGTAGCCATCTTTATTACAGCCCACCACCTGCTTTAAACTTATGCTGAAGTCGACTCTCGTCACCCTCCAGTCCTGGGCTCATCCTGACAAATCTTCCACCCCTCCGGCCTGACCTCCATTTGGGTGTGTAGCATGGGGCCGACATGCTCCCATGTAGCATGGGGCCGAGGTGTCATCCCATCATTCACACGGCCACCATCGCACCATGTTAATCACATCTCCCGTTGATGCGTAATAGAGGTTTCATCTGCTGTCCGGCCCTGAAATGCTTTGGCCCATTTTTCTCCCCCCTTCTTGGCCTTTTGTCTTTGCCTTGGAGCAGAGCTCGACAGCTCTCAAAGGTGTTAGCCTCAGCCGTTACCTCTCAACGCCGTCCAAACTTTAATTCATAATGGGCGTGGACGTTGAGGGCACATTAAATAATTGGCCATTATTCACAGCCTGTAGGGAGCTCAGCGCACATGGCATAGTTTGGTGGTTTTTAATGTGGAGGAGGAAGGTTGACAGACTCTGACCCCATTACGGAGGTTAACGTTATATTTGTAATTAAACTGGATCATTTTGTCTCATGAGAGGAAATTATCACGCTTCACTGAGTATAAAATGTGATCATTCAGAGCAGAGCATTTCACTTCACTGCTTTATGGATGAAACAAAAGAAAACATTGCTTCATTTATTTGCCAAATGATTAAGCCTTTTTTGTGTTGTGTATTTTAATAATTTTTTAATCACTTTTGAATATCTTGGTGGGGCTTTAGAAATTTGTTTTCGTATATTTAGATTTATGTGGGATGTTTTGTATGTCACAGCGCCTTTTGTATGTTA
>JAFVLL020035949.1:0-41076 GCA_021397915.2 Tor tambroides | reverse complement strand
GAATTTCTGAGGGGGGAAAAAACATTTCATAAGGCTACTGTAAGAATAAATAAAAATTGTTTGTGTGCATTCAAATAATTAGACATGCTAAAACAGAATTTGGTAACAATAAAACATAAGGTGAGAAACAAATAAAACATTTCATACGGCCCTAAACTTAATTTTTGTTACACTTTTAATAAATTAATGTTAAATTGTATAAGTTTCATGATTTTAATTAATTAGACATGCTTTTTGATTAATAACATTTAATTTGACCATTAAAAAAAGAGTCCAGAAAAATTAAAACGGAAAAAAACAGAATCCAGAAAAATGAAACGGAAAAAACAGAATTTAGAAAAAAATAAAACGGAATTTGGGAAAAAATAAAACGGATTTCATAGGGCCCTACTTGTTCCAAACTATGACTTTCTTTCTTCTGCATAACACAAAAGATATTTTGAAGAATGTTGTTAACTAAACAGTTTCGTTTCCTTTGACTTCCATTGTATTTTTTAGTCCACACAGTGTAAGTCAAAGGGAACTGAAACTGGTAACCAACTCTCTTCAAAATACCTTTTACGTTTCAAAGATAAGAAGAAAAAAAAATTTAAGAACACTGTTTTAGTAATCGTCTTGTTCCAAAAGTTATACAAAAAATGTATAAAGCAATTAAGGGGCCAAGCATGTTATGTGATGCAACATTGGCAAACACAAAGCTTGGTGTCAATGTCAAAGCTTTGCAGAGATGCAGCCTCAGATGCAGTTTGGCATGCCAGCAAATTCTTTGATGCATTAAACAAAACCATTTTGTTTATCAATATGAAATCCAACTTTTTTTTTTTTTTTTTTGCCAGCATGGTCTGAAGATGATCTGAGTCAAATTTGATGAAAATCGGACCTACAGTCTAAGAGATGTTTTGAAAAAGTTAGAAAATTAAAACGGCAGACAGGAGGTTTGGCTGATTATGGCTTATTTGGTATTGATGCTCTCGGCATGACCCAAGGAATCTATCAAGACTAGTCTCATGACAATAGGCAAAACTAATCAAAAGCTATTAACATTTTTTGAAATTTCATTATAATTATTGACCACAAGGTGACGCTGCCGTAAAACATGTTGAATACCTTTAGGGCGTGGTGTCGAAGACACATACAGTACTGTGTTTCATAACGATACGCCAATGCATTCATAAAATATAGCATTTTAAACTAAATTCAAAATGACCAATGGATGACATTGGGTATGTCCAACTCAGTATGTGCCACCGACTCTAAGATACTAGTCTTGTGATTTTTGTCCGATCCATTCAGAAATTATTAGCAAAAATAGCCATTTTTCACATCTCATGACCAATTAGATGGCACTATGCCGAAACTGTGCAGGTCATGGTCATTATAACACACACCAAGTTTGGTTTCAATATGCTAAAGCATTGCTGAGATACAGTATAGGCTCACATCCATTTTGATGTGCTCTTTGTCAAATTTGTTTGCACATTATTCGAGAATGGTTTAATCAACTTGAATTCCATAACTTTTTGTCAGCATGGTCTAAAAATGATCTGAGCAAATTTTGGTGAAAATCAGACAAACTGTCTAGGATGACTTTGAAAAGTAGGTTTTTCAAATAATTCAAAATTGCAAAAAATCTTGACCCATAGAAATTTAAATTGCGTATTTGTTCAACACAGCATGAGCTAAGGAATTAGAGAAAAATATAACTTTATGGTTCAAAAGATATTAGCACAAACCTGAATGAAACTAGACAAGTGGTGGCGCTAGAGGGTTTAAATTAGAGACTCCAAATTTGGTGATTAATGTTCAGACTGTCTTCTATCTGTATGCCAGATTTCTATGGGCTGCTATAGACTTCCAGAGCAGCAGCAGAAAAAGATTAACAAATACAAGCACCTTCAGTGCTTGGCCCCTAATAACAAAAAGAAATGGACTGAAATAACCAGTCCTTCACTTTAAGCTTTTGTTTTGTGATGAGTGATTTTTCCTGAGCAATGGAAGAGGAGCAAGAAAATGCCATCAAGTGTCTTAGAGCTGGCAAAAGCTATGAAAAAAAAGATTTCTTTCCCGCACAGTAACATGCATCCTGCAGCAATAAAATGTACTGCATGATTGTTGTCCACACAGGAAGTACCTACTGTAGCCAAAGCACAAGATGAAGACTTCTGGGAATCCATACTGTGCTCTCCTTCCACCAAGTCTATCATTTTGGATCTAACAGCAACTAAAATGTATGGCGTTGCTAGGGAGAGAAGTACAGTGAGAATTGCCTGGTTCCCACAGTGAAATTTAATGGTCACCTGAGCCAATCATGTACTCTTGGAAATAATTTGTTGATCTTTATTAGATTTCTTATATAGAAATGTATGTGTGCTGAAGGTTTGGGTGAGTTGTGCTTCATCAGTGTTGTTATGAATTCACACTCCTTTTTGCCTCCCTGTAACTGCTTTGTTACAGTTTGGTTCAGGCTTGTTGCAGGTTGAGTGAGATACTCTTGTGTCAAAGATGAGTATCATGCTCTTCAGAGCTCCATGCTATCAAGCTGAAGGATTCTTTTTGAAGTCTCTTCGATTAGTATACCTCCATCTCTGTTAAAGGTGGATGGTGATTGCTGTTTCAATTGTAATTTCCCTTTCATTGGACACCTTTACTGTGTGCCGAGTCAGAGATTCTGCCTCAGGCAGACAGGTCATTGGCTACCCCATAGACTCCCTGGGAGATTAGGGGTAGGCATATGAGTCCACCTGGGTTACAGGCCAGGGTTTCTAGATGCCTGGCCATATCCACTTAAAGGAATCAAATCTTGTAGGCTATATCTGATTCCAAGCCTTTTGACCTCTGCCGTGGGACCAAGCTCCCTTCTGCTCAGTCCTTAGCAGGTAAATCTTTTGTGGCTCAGGCTTTTGGCTGAAGGGGATAGTGTCAGTGACAGCCACTGATACGCGTCCGAGGGGCAACTCCGACAGTGACCCCGTGGAGTTGGTGCTTAGTGCTTGTCCCATGTAATAGGCCTATGGCATGCACTCCTCTCACCATGCCAGAGTGGGTATTTCCGAATAGCGACCACTAGAGGATGCAGTGTGAGATCCCTTGAAAGGGAACATCTCAGTTAACACATATAACCACACTGTAAAAAGTGATGCTGACTTAACTTAAAAAAAAATGAGGAAACTCGTTGCCTTAAAATGATTAAGTAAAAAATAATTATAAAAAAAAGTTGTGACAATTCACTTAACTTATACTTTTTTTATTATTAATTACTTAATAATTTTAAGGCAACGGGTTTCCTTAATTTTTTTAAGTTGTCAACTTATCACTTTTTACAGTGATAAGAAGCCTATTTATGAAATATTGTGTGTCATCAAGCAGCATGCAGACTCAGCCAGAGTAAAACAATCAAAGTTTCACAAAAGTAAAATATTTCATTGTATTTGGGGCAAATATCTGCACTCCTTGAATGCCGAATTTGGGGGCTGTAGCTAACTGTTGTAATCACTGTTAAAAAACAAACAAACAATTGTTTCAACTTAAAATAATTTGTTACCCCGCTGACTTAAAATTTTTAGTTTAGTCAACTAAAATATTCCAGTTGTCCCTTAAATTAACATTGAGTATCTTAAAATTTCAAGTTGACTAAACTAAAAATTTTAAGTCAGCGGGGTAACAAATTATTTTAAGTTGAAACAACTTTTTGAAACTTTTTTTTTTTATACAGTGCATGGTTCACTGAGAGGGAATGAAACGTTCTTCTGGTGTCCTTTATATACTATGGTCAAACAGGTAGTGTCGTCATAGGCTGTCACCAGCCAATGTTATTGTCATGTTTAGACATGTGCTTCAGACACTGGTCACGCTGGAGGCATTGCCCAGAGCAACTGCTAGAGGACGCAACATCTCATTCCATCTCAGGGAACCATAGATGGCGACAAGAGATGAGTGAGTCAGCAGTAAAGACTTATATCTAATGAGACTGAAACAGGGTTGTAAACAAGTTATTTTTACTTTCAACAACACCTTGTAAAACTCAGCCAACAAATGCATTGAGCTGCGTTGTCATCGGAAATCACCTCAGCGGACATTCAAACTAATGTTTATTGTGAATATGAGATTGAGCTGAAGAATGAACACTGTATCAGCTGCAGGTAATCACACTTAGGTGGTCGTTATTTCAAATGAATATGAACTTGATGCATTAAATATGCTTTTATGTGCATTGCACAACAGCTATGAATGTGGCTCATCAAATCCAGATTTGGAGTAGAAATCATCTGTTATATAATATAAAACATCAATTAAAACATCTTTAAATGAACGCTAACCACACTGATGCAACCATTCCACACTTCTTTTTCTCAGAATACTTACATAAATTAACAAAAAGTAAACCAAGTCATGTCATGCTGACCTGAAGTAATCAGAATCAGAATGAGCTTTATTGGCCAAGTATGTTTACACATACAAGGAATTTGTCATAGTGACAGAAGCTCCACAGTGCAACAGAGAGACAGCAACAGGACAGGACACAGATAATAAAAGAATAATATACAAATATCCAAATAGGCAATGTACCAAACAGCAAAACACAATATATATTATAGACAATTATGTGTGTACAGGTCTGATATGTGCAAATTTGAAATGAAAAAAATAGATAAATAAAAAAGTAAGTGTGGTGAATAAATAATAGAGTTCTGTGTTCCGCATTTTATTGTCAAGTGTTCATGAGATGGATTGCTTGAGGGAAGAAACTGTTCCTGTGTCTGGTCGTTCTGGTGCTCAGAGCTCTGTAGCGTCGACCCGACGGTAACAGTTCAAAGAGGGAGTGTGCTGGATGTGAGGGGTCCAGAGTGATTTTACCAGCCCTTTTGCTCACTCTGGATGAATACAGTTCTTGGAGACTGGGGAGGGTTGTACCAATGATTCGCTCAGCAGTCCGGACTACCCTCCGTAGTCTTCTGAGGTCAGATTTGGTAGCTGAGCTGAACCAGACAGTTATTGAAGTGCAGAGGACGGATTCAATGATGGCAGAGTAGAACTGTTTCAGCAGCTCCTGTGGCAGGTTGAACTTCCTCAGCTGGCGAAGGAAGTACAACCTCTGCTGGGCCTTTCTCACAATAGAGTCAATGTGATTGTCCCACTTCAGGTCCTGAGAGATGGTGGTGCCCAGGAATCTGAATGACTCCACTGCAGTCACAGTGCTGTTCATGATGGTGAGTGGGGGGAGAGCAGGGGGGTTTCTCCTGAAGTCCACGATCATCTCCACAGTTTTGAGCGTGTTCAGCTCCAGGTTGTTAAGACTGCACCATACAGCCAGCTCCTTAACCTCCTGCCTGTAAACAGACTCGTTGCCGTCCTGAATGAGGCCGATCAGTGTGGTGTCGTCTGCAAACTTCAGGAGCTTGACAGAGGGGTCTTTAGATGTGCAGTCGTTGGTGTACAGGGAGAAGAGCAGTGGGGAGAGAACGCAGCCCTGAGGGGCACCAGTGCTGATGGTACAAGTGCTGGATGTGAATTTACCGAGCTTTACTAACTGCTGTCTGTCTGTCAGGAAGCTGTTGATCCACTGACAGACGGAGGTGGGGATGGAGAGCTGTGTCAGTTTATTCTGAAGGGTGTCTGTGATGATGGTGTTAAAAGCGGAACTGAAGTCTCATCATGTACTCTTGGAAAGGACTAGTTAACCTTTAATAGATTTCAAATACACAGATGAGACCGTAAATACCGACTGCTGTCACTGCTGTTGAAATGTTAACAGAGTTTGATTCATGACTCTATAAAAGGCAAACATCTGCTGTGTGCCTGACGTCAAATAGCATCTCACTTCCAATAAAACATGCAATGCCACATAATCATAAATCCCTGTTTGATGTCAGACTCATCGCTCCCCTTTTCTGTGGGAAACTGAAAATGATGCAGTATTGAAAATACTGCACACAATAGGATCATGTGTGATTTTAACCTTTGGGTTAGTAGGTTAAAATCTGGTATGCATAATAATGCTGAGAATATGAGATAGATATCCAAAAACATTTGACTCATCTGCATACATCCTTTCAGCATTGGAATCAGTGGTTTCCACATCTGTATTCCTTTATGTGATCCTAGACAATGCTACGTGTGCAGAATAAATTAAAAATAAAAATGTAATAATATTATTGCTAAAATATTATGAACATTTGCAGCAGTCGCTATGGGGAACGAGAATATCCAATAACAGTTTTAAAATGTGGAAAACTGTTATTTCTTAGTTTGATTTTTTCGGATTAATCTAAAGGCCACTGCATGGGATATGCTGTCATTTAGGATCAGGAAATATGACATTATGAAAATATGACATTTGCTTAATGTACATTACTTGGACTTATTGCGAATGATCCACCTGTATTGTGCTATTTTCCCACCCAAAATCCTGTTCCCTATCCTCTAACTAATCTGGCATGCATTTTTCTGTACTTTAAAAGTGGTTGTTGTTGTGTTCAGTGCATTTCACTCCTAAGTTGCATTGCCCAGAAACATTATGAGACTAATCAGTGTTGGGTGTAATGCATTACAAGTAATACATGTATTTAAATCACTTTTTCCTTGGAAAAAGTAAGGGATTACTTTTGATTCTTCTGTAATTTAAATACAGTTACTTCTGATGTTATTGTTTTAAATACTGTATGGACTATAAAACAATTCAGTCCCACTTCATATTATGTGGCCTTAACTAGTATGTGCTTACATTTACTTTATCCATTTGATACAATGCACTTTTTGTTTACATGTTTTTACTTACTTATATTTAAAAAAATACCTTCATGTAATAACATCTGTAATTAATTTCTGTAATAACATTTATAGTTACACTTTTGACCCATTCCTTACACCTTAAACCAACCTTAAATCTACCCATAACACCAAACCTGCCCCGGTAACACTTTATTTTAAGGTGTCCTCGTTACACGTTACATGTACTTACTACTATAATACCAACAAATTATGCATAATTACATGCAAGTAACCCTAAGCCAAACCCTAATCCTAAACCTAACAATATAGTAAGTGTATGCAGTTAATTAATATTACTCAGTACTTAAATGTATAATTACACTGTAACAAGGACACCTTAAAATAACCCCACTGTCCATAACCTTACCCGTATTCCACCTCAGTAGCAGCAAGAGTGTTTTGACAATATGAACACTATATGAACACAATAAGTTCATTGTACTTATTTTGATGTAAGTACATAGTAGTTAATGTCACCTAATATATATATATATATATATATATATATATATATATAACACTAAATAAATATATAAATATAAATATTGGTGGTTCTAAAACATGTATTATCACAGTGCACTGGTTCATACACAGTAAAATAATTCAATAGCAAGCTTATTTTAAAAATAACAGTAATTAATGTTAGCCATTTTAGAATGACTGCAATATATATTTAATATTGGCAAAGGCTGAAAAGTATATTTTATTATTATTATTATTATTATTATTATTATTTTAAAGGCAGGCAGTCAGGTATGTGCACATAGAGAAATGGCCATGGGGTGTCAGCATGATATCAAAACGAACTTTATGTACATGTTCCTGCTCTTATTGTCAATCATTCATTAGTGGAAAAAAAAATTGTCCACATAGTCTTTTATTAAAAATGTAATTACGTGCTCCCGCTCTGAAACAAATATCCCTCTCTTCATGAATCCCTGCCAGTTAATAAAGTTTGTTTCATTCTGAAATGCATCACATTGCAGAAGAACAATAGTTTGTGAATGTCAGTTTGTTGATTTAGAGGTTTATAATTGTGTACAGTTGTGTTCTTGAGGTTGTAGGGGCTCACTAAATGACAATAATGGCAAATGTGGTGAAATTTAGTACAATGCTTTTCGTGCTAGCTGTAACTGAAAAAAAGGCTAATGAATCACTGCATCCTAAAAAAATGCAATTACCATGCTTTAATTCCAGAGTTACAAATAACATACTTCCCATAATTTCTCTTACTACGTATAATCAGATTTGTTTTCTGCTACCAAGACTCACTTTTCTGAATCTTTCAGGTGTAAGGACATGAATGTTTCTACATTTACACTTGCTTTATTAAATTTTATAATCATCCTTAACATTTGCTAACCAGTAGCCTAAGTGAATTTGTCAAAACTATTCGTACAAACAGCAGAAAACAATGGATTACTGTATCTTGCTCAAAATCCTTAATTCATCTTTTAAAAGTATTTGTGTCAGTCAACATATCGGTGCCATCAAAAGGACCAGTCCTTCTGTCACTGTTCACAAACAAGATAATATCATAGTCATAATAGCCATGTTGTCAATATAACAATGTAATCTGTCAGGATTTCCTAATGTAAACTATGGCCAGAGCTGGGTAGTAATCTGGATTACATAATCAAATTCCAAAAAATTAAGTACTTTATTTAGGTTAAATGAAATTTTAAAATACTCGGAATCAGACTAGTTACTTTTTTATTGATTATATGATTACATATTATTCACAATAGCAATAAATTATTTATAATTTCGAGGGGTGAGAACCAGGAGGGCGTAAGTGACATTTTTGGTGAAATGGAGATATATACATCAAATGAAAGCTCTTAATGAGCTCTTTCTACTGGCAAAAGTACTGTCATCCATGAGTGTACAAATTTGTATTATAAACAATTGAAATCAGTACACAAAGTCAGATAAAACTATGGTAAAATTTTTGTTTTGGCTCTCCTGTAAAGTTGATGAAATGTCACTTACGCCCTCCTGGTTCTCACCCTTCGATTTATTGATTCTCCCCAATTCCTTTTTTCCATCTTTTAATACTCATTTCTAAAGTCCCAGGTGAAAAACAAGTAGACTTCCATAATGTACTTAAAGTGCTCTATTTCGCGCACTAATTTTGTACTTAATATACTAAAAATGATCCTTTAGTACTTCTTAAGATAAACTTAAGATCATCTAAGTGTACTCAACTGTGTTATTTTGAGACACCATGAATATGAACTAAAATGCACTTTTAACATAGTATCTTCGTAAAATGTATTTAGCTACCACTTGTAGTACACTTGAGTGTACTAGTGAATGAAAGATGGGTTCAAGTGTACTACAAGTGGTATGATACTATGATACTATGTTAAAAGTGCATTTTAGTTCATATTCATGGTGTCTCAAAGTAGCACAGAAGTACTAAAGGATCATTTTTAGTATATTAAGTACAAAATTAGTGCGCGAAAATAGAGCACTTTAAGTACATTATGGAAGTGCACTTGTTTTTCACCTGGGATACCACTCAGAAACACTCAGAAAGTCTTCTTGTGGACATTCACACAAAGACCAGTCACTAGTCAGGTGGCTACACAGCATTTGACCACTAGATTTACAAAAATCATTTCAATTTTATGGAGTGTTTTCTCAGCATTTTAACATTGCTTCAACTACTGATGAACACAAATTTTTATTTGAATTTTCATTCAGTGTGTTATTTAATCGTGTATTACTATGTCTTTGGAAGACTTTTAAACGCTTTTAAACACATTAACATGCACAAATTCACGTTATTTTTTATTTACATGTAATGCAGGGATTTGTAAACTTTTTTTTTTTTTTTTTTGTCTGTCAGCAATACCACTTTTACCTAATATATTTACTTAATGTACCCTTGAGATTTTAAGGCAATAATTTAATAATTAAGTAACACATTTGCATGTTCACTGTTCTCTGATGTTGGTTAATGGTCACATGACATGCAGTTAATGAGTTCTTTGCACAATCTGACTCTGCTTTAGCCTAGATTTAAACTGCTGATTTTGTCTGGCCAGAGGAGAATGACACTATTTCGACACACTATTTCCCCGTCTAAATACTGTAAAGCTGATATAAAACCACCCAGCTTTATATCAAGCTGATGTAAAGCTACTTTGACACAATTTGCATTGTTAAAAGCGCTATACAAATAATAGTGACTTGACTTAATGCACTATGTTGTTAATAACAACAAATGGAATTTTTTTCCATTTCTTTGTATTTTTATATCAGTAATCAACAAGATTATACTATTTAAATCAATGTGATGAGGAATTTAGGTCCAAAGTAATCCAAAAGTAGTCTGATTATATGAAATGTGTGAATGTAATGGATTATGTTACTAACTACAATTTTCGTTATGTAATTTGGAATCAGTAACGGACTACAATTTGTAAGTAATTTACCCAGCTCTGACTATGCTATGGTTTTTATGACAATGATTGAAAATTCACAGACCTGCAGTTTCTCGGTATGGCATATATCAATTTAAACAGTACAAATTTACACATTACGTGGCTAAGATCTATCTATTTATACACACACTACAGTACTGTATGTTTCTGTATAATGTATATTTACTGTATAATGTAAAATGTATATGGACTACTGTAATATTTAAGTATTACAGTAAGTATACAGTATTACAGTACAGTGCACATTATTTGATTGCATATATGCTCCGTCCACAAACGTTTGAATGACTGAGGTCACAGATGTTCTCCCAGCATTGAGCTCTACTTTTTGACTCACCTCAGCCAATGTAAGGTCATAATTGAGAACATGGTCCACAATTAGGGCCCTTATTTCATCAGAAATGTTTCTACGTCTTTGGAGTCTTCTGCCTCTTCCTCTGTTTTGCCTCACAACCTTTTCTACTCTTTGTCCCCCTGTTCATTTCCTTTTTGTTCTCCTGTTCTCAGAAATTATGCTCTGAAATTATGCATCTCTGAGCTATTTTAGAGAACTGGTTGATCATTGGTTGAACTAATGCTTTACATTTCCCCTTCATTAGAGAAATTCAAGATTTACCTGTGCAGTTCATCAATTCAGGACACATTTACACAAAGTCTAATAGAAATGTATAGAATACATGCTTGACAAATTATGACTAGTCAGACCGTTTTGTATTTAATGACTTAAGCAATGGATTAATGCCTAGATGTTTTAGGGGGTTAGACTATTTAACAGAGAACCAGTTTTGATCAACATGACATAAGCAGTTAATAATGTAGGAAACAGCATACAAATGTACATAATCAGTTGCATGAATGTACTAAAGCATTGGCAATTTGTTCAAAAGAACAAGAAATTGCTTTTATGATGTGCACATGCAACTAGATGAACAAGTAGTTTTGAGAATTTCAGCTGTGATCTGAGGAATGTCCCAAAGTGACAGAGAAAAATTGTAAATGTGTTATGTTACCAGGTTTGCCTGAAAGATCAGTTCTTGATTACATAGTGTTATGTTTCTTAGCTCAACTTCCATTAACTTTAATTCATTGTTAGTTGATTGTAAAGTACTTAATGACACCCGAGCCGCTTCTTCAAATGAATGAGTGTTAACAACAGGCCGTCTGTTGAGAGTCGTACTGGAGTGCCCATTCATTACAGAGCGGGACTGCAAACGCAGGACAGTGGCCCACATCTGTCACGCTTTATACACTAACTGAAGCATTGCAGCATTACAATAGCCTAGATCAACAGCACAGAGCAAACATACATTTGCTCTCATAAACACACAATGCCAAAATGCCTATGACACTCAGTCACATTATGAAACCATTATGTATGCAAGTTTATTATCAACGGGGAGATTTGAAAAAAGGTTAAAGTCAGCGTGATGCAATCAAAAGTGACGCAATTTATTTTCTTGATTGTTACTGATTTTATTGCGAGCGATTCGCTGGTGCATTAGTAATCGTTAATCAGAATAGCATAATTTGATCTCCCTGTGATCTGATTCATGTGACATTGCTCACATTAGCAAAATTTTGCCAAAATGGTCCTTTGTTTTTAATCCCTTGTCTGTTTTCAATAATGAACTCGAACCGGTTTGCAAAATCTGAGTGGGTAAATATTTTACCCTCACATGAAATATATGATCATGTGGAATTCTATTCAAAAAACTGGATTCCATTCATGGAAATTCACAAATCAACTGTAAAACTGACTACACCCTGTGATGTTTGTGAGTCCGCGCCACATTTGAGCCAATTCTCTTACACAACGGCCACTTTTCATAGTCAAAAACCAATGGAAAAAAATAAGTTAGTATGTTAGTAAAGCCAACTTCTTTCAGGCAGTATAAAGTTGATATGAAACCAAGTTAACAATTAACTAGGTGAAAGTATACACTATGAACTAAAGTAATTTGATCTGAATTTTAGGATTACGTTCTGATTTATTTCTTAAATCCATTTGCGCTCATCTGTTTAAATTTCGTAAAATTCATATGCCTGATATATTTGGCTATTTGTCCATTTTTAACCCTCTGGTATTGTTTATTTGGGGATCACACTTGTGTTGTAACACCCGAAATGTAACTTTTTTTTTTTTTTTTCTCCAGTAAAATCAGTGTAATATATTTTTGTTCCATAATATTTTTTCTTTTTTATTTCATATTTTGAGAGAATTTCATGGTACTAATTAATATTTATGCAATAATTATGATCAATATTTTCCCACTGAAAATAATACAAAAAAATCTTTCTAAGATTTTGATATTACTTTTCAATTATGGCAGTATTTCATGTTAAAATAGAGACAATGCCTTTAAAACCATTTTTGAAGTCAGATTAGTGCCATCTGGTTGGAGTAAAAAGAGAAAAACATCTGCAATTCCATGGTTTAGCCACTAGATTCCTATATAGCTCTATATAAAAGGCTTATAAACTCTCTAGTGGTTTTTAGGCATAAAGACTTAATAAAAATAAGTTGTTGATCTGGATATATATTTAGGCATTCTCAAAGACAACTATTTGTAAAGGTTTAGATTTTTGTTTGTTTGAAATTTTGGTTTGAAATGTTAGTTCCCTTTCGATATTTTCACTCGTACTGCATCGTAAGACGCTTGTATGGGAAAAACTATTTTTTCCTCTTCCACTGAAGCCTTTTCAATCACGCAGTGAAACTGCACGTCCATTGGTTCGTGCAGTGCTATAAAATCAAACCAATGGCTCGGCGGCGGCGCTGAGCGAGCCTATGGCTATGCAGCCCGCCATAGCCCGCCAAAATGGGCGGGGCGTCTGGCTATATAAGCCGCTCCGCCGCCGCATCTCAGATTTCTTCTCTTCAGCAACGAAGACTCTTCCTCGCTGACGCCGAGATTCGCCGTTGAAACGCCTCAGCAGTCGGATTGGACCTCTCGCAGCACACAGCTCGCGGATTCCGGTCTATCCCCTGCCGCCATCCGGCGACTATCTAAAAGAGCCTCACAAAAGAGCAAATTCTATCGCGGCGTTGTTTCAAATGCCGCACCGTCATTGTAAGACGTGCAGGACTCCCCTGCACGCTGATGACGGTCACGCTGAGTGCGTGTCACGCTTGGGGAAATCCCATGTTGACGCTGCGCTCAGCGGGACTGACTGATGCTTGGGGAAATCCCACGCTGACGTCAGTGGGGCTGACTGCTCTCATTGCGAGAGTTTCAGTCTCCTCTCTGCGCTCGCGGATAGCTTTCTTTTCAGAAAGTGACTCCGCCCCTCACACCCTCCCGTTCTCTTCCTCCCAGGGACCTGCAATAGAGGACGTTCCCGCTCGGCAAGATGCTACTCCTTCCTGAAGCGCCAAGGACCCCGGCCCAAGATTGCCTTGGTTCCGGCGCCTCAGAAGTCATCCTGATCATCCAGGCAGAAAGAGGAGGGGCCCGAGTCTCGTTACTGCCGGACCACCCCGCAAACAGGCTCTAAGGTGCCTCTTGTCACCTCGCTCAGCGCTGGGTGCAGAGGAAAGTGTGTTTTTGGTTCCCCATGGGCCCGCTCTAGTGCCCGGGTGTCCGACCGCTGTGATAGCAGACAAAATAAAACACATACAAGAGCAAATTTCTTCTTCTGCCTACCATAAGCGTTCTGCCCTTATGCAGCCAGTCTGTAGAGCCTATCAAACCTCTTGCCACATGGGCCGGGGCCTGGCGGGCCATCTCTGGTGTGTCAGAGTGGGTAATGGCTACGATAAGACGAGGATATTCCCTCCAATTCGCTCGACGACCACCGCGCTTCCGCTTCCTATCGTAACCTCAGTTCCCTGAGATATGGGAACGAGTACTGCGTTCCTGGCCGTGCTATGAGCTGCACGCCTCAGTCGCTTCATTCGAAGAAATCTGAGATGCGGCGGCGGAGTGGCCGCTTATATAGCCAGAAGCCCCGCCCATTTTGGCGGGCTGCATAGCCATAGGCTCGCTCAGCGCCGCCACTGAGCCCTTGGTTCGTTTTTATAGCACTGCACGAACCAATGGACGTGCAGTTTCACTGTGTGATTGAAAAGGCTTCAGTGGAAGAGGAAAAAAGTGTTTTTCCCATACAAGCGTCTTACGATGCAGTACTCGTTCCCATATCTCAGGGAACCGAGGTTACGATAGTAACAGAGTACGTTTTTTGTATTAATTGGTGGAGTGTGTCTATTTTGCACTCTTAATATTTTAGTGTCACCCCTTTATTGCTGTGCACTCTTTTTCTGCATCATGAATGATTTGTAGATTGTACACACAAAAAATTCTCTATTTTCGTATTTTTGCATATTTCCCATTCATTTCCAATGGCGGTCAATTTTGACCGCGAACAACACAAGTTTGACTCTTTTTTTTTTTTTTTTTTACGGCCATTTAGCTTTTTCGAATCAAGTCCACAATTTTTTTGTGCTCACATAGTGACTGCCATAAAAGTCACCAAGTTTCGAACCATTCCGATGAAGTAGCGATTTTTAAAAATTCGAAACATTTTTTTTTTTTCGGTCTAAAATGACCGAACAGCACCAGAGGGTTAAGCTAATACTATAGAATCAGTTTTGCTTTTATTTGGACATTTCAGTATTGATCATGTGATGTGAAACCACAGAAGTGCTTCTATTGGAGGTTGTGTTTTATTTCTCGCTGAACCTCACTTCGAAATCCAAAATTGTGCGATTTTATGTTTTTTTTATAAAATGGTATATCGATTATCCAAATTGCATGCCTGAAGAAAGACAAAGACGCATGTTTGTTTGGACAGGGTGTTGTGTTCTTTACTAAGTCGCCATTGTTTCTAGCTTGAGTCAACACTGCATGAACAAACTCAGTGTACACCAAGTACTGTACAACACTGTGCAACGAAACATTAAAACACACAATATCATATCATGATAGGGCATCAGATTCACATCATGCATGCAGACACTGCACACTTATATCAAACATGGTGAGGAAATGAATTTAAACTGCCACTCTACAGACTTTGTCAAACGTGTTACGCGGTCTACATCAATGCTGTATGACCCCACTTAATTAGTTTGTTTAGTTAGTTAAACTTGCCGATCCACCTGAACACTATACAGACTGTTAATAGGTCATTCTCAGAAAAACCCTGTCGTGTGTGACAAATGTGGTCATATGACAGGATACTGAATTTATTAATATTATTTCTTAGATTTTACCATTTAGAGCAAACATGTTTAAAAAAAACTGTATATGAACTTGAATGTTCCCATTCAACACTTAGTTTAATAGAATAAAATCAAATGTTTTGCTTTTATTAAAATTAAAATATCATCAATGTAGTTTTCTAAAATGCTTTATATATTTTCTGAGAATATTTTCTGATTTGTCTTTGTTGTTTACAGAAAGAAAATATTACTAATAATATTAATATTATTAGCATTGCTAGCCAAGCTAAGGCCATTATTATGAATATTGCACTTCAACCCTGAAACATTTTCTTTGTAACAGTGCTGAAATAAAAGAATAATTGTGTGGGTTATTACTTTTTTCCTGAATGTAATGTATGATTTAATTCAAGGCACAACAAAACTGAGCAATACTACAGAATATATAGTTAGTTATTTATTGAAATTATAAATAAATTACAAAAGTACTGTGATTAGGTTAAAAAAAAGTACCACTTTATGGTTAGCCATAGGGCTAGTAAATAATAAATAACCAATAACAATTTAACAAAATAATAACTAAATAACAATTTGGGCCCAAGGTGGGAAAATCTGATTTCTTTAAGGTTCCACAATAAAATTTTCAAAAGTTTCCTGAGAATGACCTTAGTAAAGCATATAATGAAACTGTCCTTTTTGGTATCCATGTTTTATAACAGACCGATGTACTATAGTGGCAGTTTTAGCTGCAGATAGCTTCAAACAGAGTATATAAATGTTTACAGTAATCATACACCGTACCGTATGTATTTTAAAGACAGATATCCATGTTTTTGAATGAAACATTTAGGGTGATATCAGTAGCTTTGAAAGCAGACATGCATTGTGTTAGGATAGTTTAAACTGTATACATCAGCTGAAATACATACTGTATGGTCAAATGTATATTTACTCTATACATAAGTCTTTCCTCTAACACCGTATAATAACAGACATGACATGCTAAAGCATCTAGAGATAAAAGCTCTCTCTTTCACGTAACATTTTGTTCTAATCAAGCTGATCGCTTGATTTCTATTTTGTTGGCTGGGAAGCCCCGCCCACAGTGCAATCTTATTGGTCCAAACTCCTGTACGACACAGCTATTCATTAAAATCGCACCTGGTTATGATGCAATCTTACAGTCATTTATTTTTATTTACATTATATAAATTAAATGAGCTATTCTTGCATACCTCTATGAAATAAGTGAAATGTAATTTTTAAATTTAAAATACCTGGTATCCATAGTTATCACTTTTTTATGTTGAATTAATTCTGAATTGTTTGAAACTGTACATGTCGTTTAATTTGCTGAAAAATGAATTAACAACAATGAATAACTTCTGTGGAAATGTTTCTTCATGAGTTAATGCAACTGCCTTCACTGTTTGGTGCTTTAACGGCTTCCTTCAGATTATGAAAACAAACCAAGCTGTATGAATATTTAATGAGACAAACAATATGATTGGTTGTCCTCTACTAAAAACAGCTGTAACATTCCAGCACATATTTTGTCACACCTTACACCCTTGGCACTGCAGTTTGGGTTTGCATAAAAGTGACGTTAACCTTTAAAGCATTAAAGTGATATTTGCTAAGTGTTTTCCACCCTATATCTTGGTTGCATGTAGTTATTAACTTTTGCAAATATATCCAGTGGCTCTGCTATAAATTATTAAGGCTTCCCCTTCCATTAGTTTATTACTGAGCAAGTTGGTGATCAACTTCATCTTCTCATAGTTCATGACGTTCTATGCTTGCTGATTATTGGTACACTTGTGGTATGTGCCAGTTCCCCAAATGGACATTGGTTGTTATATAGACGAAATACTTCCAAGGCACTCACGTGGTAAGATAAAAAGCCTTTAATGTACTGGGCTTAAATCATTACAAAATGGTTAAAAGTAGATCTACGCGTTTCGGCAAAAAACAGCCGCCTTCAGGACACACAACAATTGCTCAAACAGATATTCTTAAACTGGTGTTAATTAATGAATCAAAGACAGCTGGTTAATATGTGGGTGTGGCCAAGACTAGCTTCTTAGTACAAAAAAAAAAAAAACCCACACATTCAACAGTATAGGAATAACATACATCAACGTTGCAAATTACAAAAATGGTAAAAAATCAATTTCTTCATTAACTCCTGGGGACCCACATATTAACCAGCTGTCTTTGATTCATTAATTAACACCAGTTTAAGAATATCTGTTTGAGCAATTGTTGTGTGTCCTGAAGAAGGCTGTTTTTTGCCGAAACGCGTAGATCTGCTTTTAACCATTTTGTAATGATTTAAGCCCAGTACATTAAAGGTTTTTTATCTTACCACATGAGTGCCTTGGAAGTATTTCGTCTATATAATTAGATTTTTTACCTCCACCACATCCAATGAGCACCAGTGGTTTTATAATGGCACCCATGTAGCACTCTCTGCTTCAGTTTTTTGTAAGGACATTGGTTGTTTTTTTGTCTTTACATTCTGTTCATTTGTCAACTTTGCTTCACATCTTTGCTTAACCAAATTCTTTGGTTTACTTGCACGAAAGATTCTGTTTAGTGATGGGCATCAGTTCACATATTTACAAAATATTTCCCCTCCATCGCCAATGAAGAGGAAACATCCATGCTTTTATATTTGGTTGTAAGTACCACTAGATACATTCAGGCAGCCTTTTCAGGCTTCTAAGTCTCATCGTCTTGTTATATCTCAGTGCACGTCATCATAAGTGCATCATTGCTCATCAAGGCCTCACTGGGGAAGGCTGCAGTAGATCTTAGTCTGGATGCTGGAGCTGTGTTTGGGATCTCCAGCCTCCATGGGGAAGGACAGGGAATTTTGAGCTGTGGTCTTCACTGAGTCTCTGGGGAAGCAGCAGCGGAAGAATGCCCGGATGTGGTGGAAGACCGCCTTACGGAAGATGATGAAGATCCAGGGGTCCAAGATGGGGTTAAATGCAGAGAAGCGGAAAGCCATTAGGTTCTGCTGATCATTCCCAACCGGGCTAATAGCGTTCACAAAGCCACAGATCTGAGGAGGAGAGAGAAAGCGATTAGAACATTGGGAGATAAACAAGACCATTGCCAACTATCTCGTATTGCAACGTAATTGTGTTCAGTATCGGGAAGCAGCTTATCCCGTATTTTAGTGCCTTACACCCAAACAGCTGCAAACACTTTAAAATTTATTGCAAGTTGAACAGTTTTGCAATTGTCAAAGATTAAAATGTCAGATCAGAATGGAAGATAAATTGTAAAAGTTGGACTTGTGAAATCAAATGTTCGCAAGTTTCTGAAGTCAAGCCTCAAGTCCAAATGAAGCATCAAATCTGTTTCCAGTCACAATTCTTTAGTATTAGAATTTGCAAAGTAGACGTCAAACTGATGTGTCTAACAGTATTTGACACTTCAGTATGACATTAAAATGATTTAATTCTGTTTCAGATGGCACATGTGGCCCATATTGTTCTCTGCTGAAGCTGGCAAAAGTCGCAGACTACCGTAGTCTACAAGTATTTTTAATCTAAACACAACACAATAACTATATATTTCACATATAATAACCCAGGTGAAAAATAAGTACACTTCCATAATGTACTTAAAGTGCTCTATTTTCACGCACTAATTTTGTACTCAATATACTAAAAATGGTCCTTTAGAACTTCCTAAAGCGTACTCAACTGTGCTATTTTGAGACACCATGAATATGAACTAAAATGCACTTTTAACATACTATCTCTGCATTTAAAAATGTATTTAGTTACCACTTGAAGTACACTTGAGTGTACTAGTGTATGAAAGATGGTTCAAGTGTGCTACAAGTGCACTTTAGTTCATATTCATGGTGTCTCAAAATAGCACAGTTGAGTACACTTAGATGATCTTAAGTTTATCTTAAGTACTAAAGAATCATTTTTAGTATATTAAGTACAAAATTAGTGCGTGAAAATAAAGCACTTTAAGTATATTATGGAAGTACACTTGTTTTTCAACTGGGAATAACAACCACATGATTTCAAGAAGTAGATGTAGAAAACATATTTTTCTGTTTTTTTTGTTTTTTTTGTAGCATGGTTTGTAGTATTTTCTGGAAGTGGTCAAAAGTACCCAATTTCAAAACAAAACAAGTTTTCACTGAAACCATGAGGAATGGCACAACATCCTTGCAGAAACTCTTTCTCTGAACGACTGTGATGTTATCAGTTCCACATTTCCTGCAATAAATATTCAGCAGATTTGTTTTATTATTAAGGCTGTGTTCTGGAAAAACACGTCTGCTGGCATAGGTTGCGAGTGTTTGGACTAAACCACACAATCCAACACTATTGTTGTAGATGAGAGGAAACACAGCAGATGTGGAGCGTCCCATTTCACTGTTCTCAAGAGATCCAATTCCCACCATTTCACCAGCTCTGATTTTAATTGTTGCGTAGGATGTATAAAGAAAGATCATCTATCAAATGCTAAACAACAGTCATCAAATTTTTGGCACAAAACCTGTTTTGTACATTTCCAGTGCACGAAAATGAGCCATTTCCTCAAATCTGACATGTGTTCTTCAAGAGAGGAAATCAAGGCATGTTTCAAATTCCAGACAATTCATTCCTTAATCAAATTTACATTAGATTTCACATCCAACCAAATTAAATACACACTTACTTCAAATGTAACATCCATGACACTGAAAATGAAAAAGAGAGTCGCTGTTAAATCAGATTACCCTAAATTTAATTGATACCCCTCACATACTGTGTATTCGCCTTCATTATGGAAATGCCATGAATAGGTTTTTCATCATTATAGCTACTGAAAGCAGAACAACATCTGCTGATACCAGTACTGGCAGTTTGATGGTTTTTGCCTTTTTTCTGCCACCTTGTTTTAAAATTTTAAACTGATTAATTGCACAACTGAAATGCATTATTATTATTATTACTAGTATTATTAGTACTATTACTATTACATTTAAAAATGATTAAATTTATATTTCTTCTAAAACGCAATCAGCTGAAAAAAAGTGACTTAATAGCCTAGTATTGTCACATTATTCACTTTTGGTGTATAATTTATTCTGAATTTAAATGATATTGTTTTTCATGCTGCAACTCTGCCAAAAGAAGTCTTCGTTGAATGATTTTCCCACTGTCTTTAGACTGACAGGACATAATCGATTGATTGTTTTATTTGACATAATCTGCAAACGTCCAGTAGAACAAATTGTTACTATTATAGTCTAGCAACAATGTTTAGCCAATAAAATAGAATTTTAAACACAAGCGTCAACCATCAATGCCAGGAAAATCATGTTTAGATGCTCTAAATGGTCGTTAGCCTTCTGAGCACTTTGTTGCTCTTTTCTTGCCAAGAGATTGATAGCAAATGATAACTTGGCAGTTAATTTTATTTCCCATATGTGGCTTTGGTGCTGATAAAATATCAAGATTAGAGACGCTAAAATATCAACTAATATTTAAGGTCCAGATGCTGCCTTCCTCTTACTGAGACAACATCTCGCTTCAGAGCTTTGATATAGAGCCAGGTGAGACCGAATCTCCTAAAGTTGGCAGCTTTGTGTGAAAAACTGGATGCATTTTGTTGGGGCAATCTTGCGCTGATTGTTTTTTTTTTGTTTTGTTTTTTCAGGTAACACCTGTGACTTCTCATACCACACTTAACCCTGGGTTAAGACCTTGTAAAGTTATAAAAAACAACAACAAAAAGTATATCTATGGATCTATCTATCTATCTTGGAGAGGAGATAGTTACTTTATAAAATCAATGCAAAGCAATGCATTAAAATATTGCTTTATTAGTAAAGTAATGCATTACGTTACTTTTGTATTTTTTGTCACCTGGGTTGGACTTGGTTATTCGATTTTTAATAAAAAACAAAAAGTTATATTTTTGGGAATAAGCCTCAGGATGAAGGAAGTGCTTCTGCACCACACTCTCAATTTCTCTCAACTTGGGGTCAGTCAATAAATGGGAAAACAAATTAACTTGTGTTACTTATTTGAAAAAGTAACTCAGTTATTTTGTTGTAAATTTAAAAGTAATGCATTAATGCATAATCTGATTATGTAACTAGCATTACATATGGTGTTTTTGGCCATAACATGAAAATAATTATTCAGTATCGTTTTAATATAGGTGCATCATCTCAAGTGTAAAAAGCCCTAAATTCTTAACAGACATCATATCTGAACCCAGATACATGAGACAAACAGATCTGGGAAGACCTGCATAGTTTCTCTACTGGCAAGAACGGCTACTGTTCTTCGTGTTTGGAAGAAATCTTCATCACAGTCTACAGCTGCAGCGCTGTGATCATGTCATCGTTTATATTCCATCATCACAGATGCGTTGAGACTCAACACTGACACCTGATGCGCTGAAGTACAAAGTGTCCTGGATGCTGAGGGAGCCAAAAATCCTTGATAGATCAGCACGTTGCTCTTTGTGCCATTTCATCCAGCGATTATGGTATGAAACATATTAGTAAGCCATGAGTGATTCTAATAACCCTGTCACTGATTTGTCAAACAATTCACGGTAGGTTTTCACGTCTTCGGGCACATAAATTGCCACCCGGTACCACGAGCTCTGGTTGTCATCACTCGTCAGCATCACTCGTTGTCAAAACACCACAGCAAACACACCCCGCAACATTCCCCTACATGTCCTTAGGACCTCATATGGTCCTCCAGCACTGTGATACTCGCTCCGGTAGGTCGCAAATCACAGCGTGACGGATGTCTCAGGAGAAGACGCCAGTTGGACTATGCTATTGAAGTGTCTGACCTTTTGGATTTACCATCTAAATTTTTCACACACACAGTGGCATTTGCATTTGTGAGAATGCAAGTTGCTCTCCAAAAGTAATTTATTTGGACAAAAGTGTGGCTGGGAACATGCAAATTATATGTGACCAGTAGTGGTTAATTTGTTTAGAAGAACTTCACATGAACTGCATCCCAAAACAAACAACAGAACTGACTCAGGTCTGCATCACTTCTATTCAAATGTTTGGGGTTAGTTAGATTTTTTTTTATGTTTTAGGAAGATGTCTCTTAGGCTTACCAAGGTTGAATTTATTTGTTATATATTTAAGTAATTTTGTGAAATATTATTTAACCTTCTGGAGCTGTTCACATGGCAGTCAAAATTTAATTTTATTTAATTTTATTTCAATTAAATTAATACTATATCTACACTGTAAAAAAAATTTCAAAAAGTTGTTTCAACCTAAAATAATTTGTTACCCCGCTGACTTAAAATTACAATTTTAAGTTTACTCAACTTGAAATTTTAAGTTACTCAATGTTAATTTAAGGGACAACTGGAATATTTTAGTTGACTAAACTAAAAATTTTAAGTCATCGGTGTAACAAATTATTTTAAGTTGAAACAACTATTTTTTTTTTTTACAGTGTAAGTTTTATAATGTTTTTTTTATTTAATATTTAGTTTTTTGGGGGGAGTTTATGGTACTAAATTATATTTATGGAATAGTTATCCATAGATCCATTTATTACTGAAAATGAAACTTACAATTTAAAGCACAGTTTGGTCTCTTTTTAAGAACACACTTGGCAGATTATTGCTGAAGAAAAAAATTAAAAAGTAAAAAAAAAAAGTTACAGACGTTTATTTTTATGTAAAAAAAAAATCCACACAAAATACCATTTTTAAATTATATATAAAATATATATTTTCCAAAACATGTATTACTCTAAAACCGCATGAAAATCAAAGCCATAAATATATACAAGTTGTGGTCCAAATTCGAGGTTGATATCTTTAAAAATGAGAGTTCAGTAAGATTGTGATTGGGTGCAGTACCAAATATTCTGGTCAACAACTTGTGCTCCAAAGAAAGTAATACATATGGCATTGAACTGAGTAAATGATGAGACAATTTTCGTATTTTGGTGAACTATTCATATAAACCCTGAGGACAAAGATCACTTACATGAGAGAATCCAATAATAGGAAATACAGCCCTCTCTCAGACCCATGAGGTTAACAGCTACAACATTTTACTCCACTACAGCACTTTGTTACAGTATTTATTTATTTATCTATCCGCTGCTTAAGTTTCAGGTATTTGCCGTGAAAATTTAGAAAGTACAGAACGTGAACAGAACTGCACAGACTGTTAAAGGAAGAATCATTTCCAACAAGCAGGTTATTAAAAAGATCAGATCATTTTAAACACAGAAGTCTGACCTCATCTTAACTGTTCTCAAGACAGAAATGAATCCGTTCGTTTCACTGAAACAACTCAAGAAACAGAAAAACTCCCACAAGTGATTATTTCCTGTTTTCATATATTTATGACCTACTTTAAACAACTACATGGCTTGTCTTTTACCTATGGACTTGTGAACTTGCAGTCCTTTTGAAGTATCAGCATTACACAAGTGCAAATGAGTAGTTCTGAAAGTGTGAGCATTGCTAGAGCAGACATATCTTGACAAATTAACTATGAATTTCTGAGTAAGAATGCTTTGCTTATTGGGATTGTCAAAGATAACCCTAAAATACCTCTATATAAAAGCACAGAGCTCTCCATCACCACTTCTAGAGTCATCCATCAACCCGCCCAGCTCTGAGGAGTGTTTTTCCATCACGCGCATTAGATATCATCATTTCCCTCCACTCGCTTCTGTAATGAACTACTGGCATCTGGGTACTTTCCCTTCTACTCTCTGAGTCATTAAAAATGTGTCAGTAGAAAACCTGACAACACAATGAAAAACAGCTATGCCATGCTTTCAGAAAATGTAGAGGGATGGACACCATATAATAAATACATATGATATATACATCATTATTGCATATACAGTTTGAGAATTTAAATAATGTCATACATTCTTCTCATATTTGGGACAGAGGATCACCAGGGGTGCAAAGGAGACAAAACAAAGGTGTGTTTGGGGGGCTGCTGAAAAAAATTTCTAACAAAAAAAAAAAAAAAAAAAGTTTTTTTTTTAAGGCTGTCAAAGTTATCATTTCAACTTAAGAAATTAATATAAAAAACATACATCAATTATATAATATTATACTGTATACATGTTTAATGTAATAATTTTATTAACATTTTACTTCAATATTATTACTGTTTTTTCCTATTCCGTGAATAGGTTGAATGCTGTACATCTAATATCATTTTCATAGTGAGTAGAAAGAAAGCTTGCTGTCAACTTAAGTAAATATTTCCAGGAAATATCATTAGAATTTTTCTTTAAATATTTATCTCTTTATTTTTTCACACATGAAAATGTATTAATGAAAATATATAGAGGTATTTAAATTTAGGAAGGGGGTCCTTTGCATGGCATCATCACATTTGGAAATAAATAAAAATTTTGTTATTATTATTTGATGGAAATATTAAGGCTGCGGCTATTTGCACTGTGTAAACAGTGATAGAGGCTATTTACACTAAGTGAAAATAGCATATTTTCTTAGTGATAGAGGCTATTTACACTGTTAAAATAGCAGGATTTTCTGATATTTATACTACTTATTGCAAATAGTGGCAATTATTTGCATCTCAGTATTGTAGTCCATTATAAAACAGTACGCAATAATAACATATTGAGTGTAAATTATAATTGAAATTCAAATTATTAAATGGATGCCACCTTATTTGGACCAAAAAAGCCCCCTCTATACCGACCTTAACCCTACCCGATACTTTATTTTCAACTTTTCGATTATTTCTTTGATAATTTTTATTGAAAATAAATGCCTTTCCAATGTGAAATTAGATTTAAAAAGGGAGAAAAAAAGTTCGGCAAAAGGTGGATTCGAACACAGATCGATCGCGTCAAAAAGGCGTGTCGTGTGCAAAGGAGTGTTTTGACAGCCATCTTTTGTAGTGTTCACCAATCACACGTTGGTGGGCCGAGTTAGTGTAAATAGCCTCTGCCAAAAGGTAAATCTATTTACTTAGTGGAGTATCTGTTTACTTAGTGTAAATAGATACTCCAAAATATTAATCCCACCAAGGTGTCCAAACCAAGGCCTGCATGCCAAAGTTGGCCCATGATGACCTTTGGTTTGACCCGCCATGCTAAATTTTCATTTCTAATTTATCTTTTGTCTTAACATTTTTTGGTTTGTATTTGAATTTGAAATATAGAGAATTCTAATAATAATATAATTGGATATAATGCAGCATCTACTTTCGGCCCTCTGCCTTGATGTTCAAAGACATCATGTTATTTTGCTTCAGTATTACATCTATTCCTGAAAAGCCTTGGTCATAACGAAACGGCATGCAGCAGTAAAAAGAGACAAGTCAATATCACTTAAACCACAAGTTTCTGTGTAAGTGTTAACTGCCTGGAAGTGCACAAGCCCCATGTTGCACCATTTACGCACACAGAACATCTTATAAGTCATTTGACTTTTCACAGGTTCAATATGAGATACAATAACATCTAAACCTACTGTATGCATCTCACAGTTCCCTAAATAGCAGCAAGTCGGTAACACATTAAGCTTTTCTGTCCTTGTTAATTAGCTAATGTTTCACTATAAAGGAATTTAATTATTTAAAAGACGTTTACTGCAGAGTCAAGTGAGAATTCAGGTAATACTGACACAACTGAAGGTGGATGAATGGCCACGTGCAAACCTCAACAACAGCCGTCGGCAAAACAGGAACGTGGCATAGTTTCATATCCTCCCAGGCCTGTTCAACCACTTAAAACTAGAAAAAATAGAAGAAAGGGACAACCATTCATTTCACAACCCTCCCTGTCTAAGACTCCTTGCACAATTTTGCTGCCTTCTCTTTTGTTCCTTCACTTTTTTGTCAGTCCATATGTACCAAGCCTTTCCTGGCACCATTACAAAAGTGAAATACATTTCTATTTCTGTCAGGGTGAGTCTGTTTCACTGCAAGCTATTTGAAGTGCTCAGAATAAACCTGTAGCCCAAAGTAAGGAATCACACTTTCAATTTTTGCTGCGGGACAATAAAAACAGGTGAAAAAATCCCATAGATGTGCACTGAATGAGGCAGCCAGGCAGTCGTAATTATCATAAAGAAATATGACTTGAGGTAGTAAGCAGCAACCATATAGCAAACCCTTAGTAATGCCCCAAAAATGACTCAGAACAAGCAACCACACAGCAACGTGAGATAAACCAGAATACCTTGCATAGAAACACTCAGAAAACACATGGCTGCAAAGGCAAACGTATTTTCTTTAGAAAAAGTGAAAATCTAAATGTTTTTTTGTAGGTTTTGCAGTCAGTGACCTGAAAACCCTGCTAAACTGTTAATGGTCAATTGTTCGCAACATTTGTGTTTAAATCACCATTTCAGGGCTGTAAACTGTGTTGTTTTAATTAAAACTCTCAACAGCTAAAGTGTGTCATTTATATCAGTATTAATGTTTTCTTACTACATTTCTGAGAGCAGTCATCAGATTTGGCAAGAGGTGAACTAATAAAAAGAAAAACATCTTGAAGTCACTTTGGAAGAAAAAACTCATACATTTCAAACTGTTGGCGATGACTGATGAACTGGAACGAGCTTTTTTTTTTTTTACTAATTTGCATAAAACTAGACTATTTAATACTTCTGAGAAATATAATGCTGCACTGAGAACCATTAATGTTTTCCATTTAAGTGTAGATGAACCTCCGACGCATTAGGAGATTGAATTCAAAGGTCAGCTCTGAACTTTTTACACATGAGACTCCAATTAGGCAAAGTGTAATTTCAGAAATGATCTCCAGAAAACAAGAATTAGAGGAAGGAAATGTTGAATAAACAAACCAGCACTTCTGAATCATTAGTGTAAGCAGATTGAACTGTAGGGGCTCATTTGCTTTAATGTGATCTGTGAAATATTAGAGAAGGAGGCTGGAAAAGATGAGGAAAACCTCATGACAGATGATCTTCAGAAAACACCACGCTCTGTGATTGACAGTTCACCTTGAGACAATAAACAAACCTCAACCATGAACGTGGTTTTTGGATCAACATTACACATTAGCATGTACCCGAAAACAAATTTTCATGTGGTTTCTTTGTTCCTAAGCCTTGAGAGGACTTTAAATGCAGACCTTTTAATGTAACATAACTGAGTAGACTGCTCCAGATCTAGACTTGTATATATATATATATATATATATATAAATCTGTGGTTTTGACAAGACAACATCTACAAAGATAAGAAGACAAAAAAGGGGGGAAACCCATTTCTACCTCAGAGTTAAAACAGAGAATTAGTGACACTGTGAGATAAAAGTTTCAGCTGTGAAAAAAAAAAAACATTATTACGAGAAAAAGTCGCAAATTCAAGAAATAAGGTTGTATTGCAAGAAATGTACATTGCAGGATTTAAAGTAACATTCAGAGATATAAAGTCGCAATTTCAAGAAATTAAGTCGCATTTAATGTACGAGTAAAGTTGTACTGCAAAATATAGTCAAACTGCAAGATTTAAAGGCACACTGTGAGATAAGTCACTTTCTGAAATATTGCAAGTAAGTTGCAATTATGAGAAATGAAGTTAGAATTATGAGAAATAAAATCACATTGCAAGAGATAAAGCCACATTACACAATATGAAAGTCACAAATTAAGACAAAATTGTGAAATATAAAGTCACAATTACCTCTGTGTTTATTTTTTACTCTAAAGCAGAAACAGGCTTCCGTAGTTTGTGACTTTCTGATATTTATCAAGCGATGCACAAATTACAGTCGTGGTCAGAATTATTGGCACCCTTGGTAAATATGATCAAAGAAGGCTCTGAAAATAAACCTGCATTATTAATCCTTTTGATCTTTTATTTTAAAAAAATCACAAAAATCTAACCTTTCATTGAACTAAAACAATTGAAAATGAGGGAAAATCTCATTATGAAATAAATGTTTTTCTCAAATACACGTTGGACACAATTATTGGTACCCCTAGAAATTCTTATGAGTAAAATATCTCTGAAGTATATTCCCATTCATATTCACAATTTTGAGCACTCCAGGGTGATTATGAACATGAAATTATCCAGCCATGGCTTCCTGTTTCACAGAAATATAAATTCCCTTAATCATCCATCACAATGAGAAAAACCAAAGAATATATTTCTGATGTGCAGCTAAAGATAATTGACCTTCACAAATTAGTGAAGTGGCTTTAAGAAAAGAGACAGAATCAACAGAAAATGTTACGAAACTGCCTGGAAGAGGACGTGTGTCTATATCATCCTAATGCATGGTGAGGAGGAGAGTTTGAGTGGCTAAAGACTCTCCAAGGACCACAGCTGGAGAACTGCAGAAAATAGTTGAGTCTCGGGGTCAGAAAACCTTAAAAAAAAAAAAAATGGTCAAACAGCACCTACATCACCACATGTTGTTTGGGAGGGTTTCAAGAAAAATTCTCCTAGCTCATCCAAAAACAATCTCCAGCATATTCAGTTATCAGACATGACTGGAACTTCAAATGGGACTGGCTTCTATGGTCAGATGAAACTAAAAAATGAGCTTTTTAGCAGCAAACACTCAAGATGGGTTTTGTGAACACAGGGATAAAAAGTACCCCATGTGTACAATGAAATAACTGCTGTATTTTTGATGTTGTGGGCCTATATTTCTGCTGGAGGTCCTGGACATCTTGTTTAGACACATGGCATCATAGATTCTAATACCAACAGATAAAAAATCAGCAAGTGACTGACTCTGTTAGAAATCTTATAATGGGCCATGTTTGGATATTCCAACCGGACAACAATCCAAACATAAACCTCACAAACAACACAAAAATGGGTCACTGAGCACAAAATCAAGCTTCTGCTATGGTCATTCCAGTCCTCTGACCTGAACCCTGTAGAAAATGAGTGAGGTGAAGAGAAGAAGCACCAACATGGAGCTGTGAATCTGAAGGATCTGGAGTGATTCTGGATGAAGGAATGGTCTCTGATCTCTTGTCAGGTGTTCTCTAACCTCATCAGGCATTATAGGAGAAAATTTAGAGCTGTTAAACTGGCAAATGGAGGTTTCAAAAAGTATTGAATAAAAAGGTGCCGTTGATTGTTGCCAGTGTGTATTAGAGAAAAACATTTATTTCATTATGATATTTCCACCCATTTTAAATTCTTATTATCCAATGAAAGGTTAGACTTTTGTGATTTTTTTTTTATAAAAGATCAAAAGGATTAACAATGCACATTAAGTTTCACAGCCTTCTTTGATCATATTTACCAAGGGTGCCAATAATTCTGACCACGACTGTATAACAGATTCTTATCTTGATATTAAAATAAAACATGCAGTATGCTATATGACTGCCAATATCACTGTGAAATCGAATGTGGGCAAGAGTAGAAGCTGACTTTGTGACACCAGCTACACATAAAGTTCAGGCAGGAAATGACTAAAGCAGTTTAACCCACATTATCTGTTTCAGTAAAGGAAAGAAGTAGTGCACAGAGGTTTAATACAACCTGAATTCGATTTAAATTCCGGGCACAGTGCAGCAGATAAACAATCTTAACCAGTGCTCACGAGAGAAGTTTATCACCACATGAGCTCAAGCGTCTGCAGGAGAAACCTGACTCTGTGTGATAACATCAAACAAAACCGCTTATATCAAGCCAAGACGACTCACAAACTACAAAATGTAACAGACAAGAGAAAAACAACACAATTATCATGTCCTGAGCAGAAGCATAATGAGATGCACTGGAACATCCAATTGTTTGAATTTCAGACGAGAAAAGGTTCCCAAATTTGATTTCAGCCAAATCAACTCTCTTGAGAAAAAGAACCCAGTTATCTCAAATTTGTCTCCTAGAGTTTCGGAATTGTCAAAGATCTCAATATGAACTCAAACATTTATTTACGAGAAACGTGTAAAAGTTGATGCTTAAATGAGTTTAAATGAGAATCAGTTTTTAGTTGAAAATGGTGTTGTGTAAACACCCCCCGAGAACTCAATTAAGTCTCTTGAGCTATGAAAGAGCAATAATGTTGTCCTATGAGTTTATGTCCTATGAGTCTATGTTTTGGTTGACATGGAAGTAGAATTAAATGGCTGTAGTTCAGGTGGCTTTGAAAAAGAGATTTAAAGAGAATGAGACCAGGGCTTGTAAAAATCCATTGACTTTTCATCCAGTTTCCATCTGTTATACAGCACCTGAGATAAGACACGAGAACAAAACATTCACACAATATCCAAATATGCATGCTTTCATGCTAGGCATTATGCAAAAGCAGTATGTCAATGAACACTTTTGAGAACTGAAAAAGTTGATTTCACTACATACTGTGAAAGCATGGGAATTTGCATGGAGCCACAGCCAACTGAACTTTCTGGAACAATCCACATGGTATTCTATTGTCTCATCAAAAACATATTTTGAAACCCCCAAAACTGAAAAAAGTCCCAAAGGTTGTAGGTGAAATAGTGTATTTTGGAAAATTATAAATTCCCAAGAATCTTTCTTCACTCCCAGGAAAACAAAGGCAGGACTATATCATAATATACTTTGAGGATGAACTTTTCTCTTCGGTGTACAGTAAATACAAGATTTTCAAACTTCCACAGAAAGCATACCACAGACCCCAAATGTCTAGGGATGCACTGAGGCACACTGCGCAAAACTTCAAAACAATTCTGTTAATGCAGTTCAAGTCAAGTTGTATTATACAGTATTCTAACCACATGCCAAAATAAATCAACTTGCATAGTGTGTTTTATATACCCTCAACATCCCGCCCAAAAAAAAAAGGTTCCCGTAGGAAAGTAAAATAACATGAGATCTCTCAACTGTTTTTCCCTGATAGCAATGCAAGATACTTGTAAAATTTGTGTCTAGAGATCTCAATGTCTTGAACTGTGAACAATTTGGTCAAGAAGTCAAACAAAAATAGATTTGAATATAAGCACTTCTCATCAAATTCTCCAAATAATAGACCATCTGAACTATACAATCCACATTCATCTATCCATGCATCTGCATCACATACAAAAACCTTTAATGTCAGCCTTCAAGGCTTTGTATCGTTCAGGCGAGCCAAAATTCAAAGTTTGTTTAGATGAACGTTCCTTTTTTATTTATTGTTATCAGTGTTTCTGGAGTATGAATGTCTTGAAAAAAACATCAGATCAAAGCAAGTATGCAGTCACACTTACAGAATTTATGGCTGTATGTATGTGATTTTGTTTTCAGAGAATGAGAGATCAGAAACAGTTGCTGTTGACCTGAAACAGGCGCTCAATTCCATGCATTCTAGTGTTTTGAAACATGTCAGAATGCAATTTACAATCCAATGCAAGTATGCTTTGCATGCTCAGTGTTGCCACAGGGGGTGCTATGGTAGATGCTCATATTTCTTCAAGAAAAGTAGTTCTTAAATTTCATGTGTTGGAAGCAAAAAAAGAACTTATCTGAGTGATTGTTAGACGACTGTGTCAGAGCATCTCCAAAACGACAACTCTTATGGGGTGTTCCTGGTATGCAGTGGTTAGTACATACCAAAAATGTTGCAAGGTAGGACAAATGGTGAAGGCTGCCAGAGACCACAGAACACGTTCAGAGATCTTGTGGAGTCCATACTTCAACACATCAAAGCTGTTTTGGCAGCATGAGGGAGACCTACATAATATTGGGCAGGTGGTTTTGATGTTGTGGCTGCTCAGTGTACGTTCAAATTGTAATGTCACTTTCTCTGTTAATCAGTTGTTATAATACTGGTCAAAACAGATGAAAGCTCTTCCGACAGAGACTGTTTTTGGAAAGATGTGCTACAATGAAAAGTGAAACAATGTGTTGAGGAGTAGGAAGTTTAAAGGAATAGTCCAAATATTTCATGACCTCCAGACTGGACTATTGTAATGCACTGCTAGGTGGTTGTCCTGCATCTTCAATAAACAAGCTACAGGTAGCCCAAAATGCAGCTGCTAGAGTCCTTACCGGGTCAAGAAAATATGATCATATTACCCTAATTTTACAGTCTCTGCACTGGCTACCTATCAAGTTCTGCATCAGTTACAAAATATTACTACTTATAAGGCCTTTAACGGTCTAGCTCCTGCATACCTAACTAGTCTTCTGTCATGCTACAATCCATCACGCTCCCTAGGGTCACAAAACTCTGGACTCTTGGTAGTACCTAGGATAGGCACTAAAGGAGGTAGAGCTTTTTCGCACTTGGCTCCCAAACTCTGGAATAACCTTCCTGATAATGTCGGGGGTTCAGACACACTCTCTGTTTAAATCTAGATTAAAGACATATTTTTAGCCAAGCATTCACATGATGTAACTTTGTACTTCAGCTATATCTGATCAAATGCACATTTTCATTCTTTTGCTTGGTTGGAACAGCAGCTACGCTAATTTCGTCTCTATTTGCTTCTCTGTTTCTGCCACGGGACTTGCATCCCGAGGCAACACAAGCTTCACTCTGGATCCAACCCTTACAAAGATCTGAGATGACCGAACACCTGAGAAGAGATGATGCCAACCCCCCAGAAAACTTCAGATGATGCTAACCCTGGAACAACATATAAAACTACCAAATTTTGCTTAATCGCAATCGCAAAGTAATCACTGCAGTTAATAGTGTTCACTGTCTGTTTGATTACATGTAACTTGTAACTAATTCCATGATTCTTACTGTACATTTCTGCCATAGTCACCACTAATAACCTACTCCTAACTATAATGTAGAAACTTAAAATTTTCTGTAAAGCTGCTTTGCAACGATTTGTATCGTGAAAAGTGCTCTACAAATAAACTTCAATTGAATTGAATTCACCCAAAAATGAAAATGCTGTCATTAATTACTAACCCTCATGTCGTTCCAAACCCATAAGACCTTCGTTCATCTTCGGAACACAAATTAAGATATTTTTGATGAAATCCAAGAGGTTTCTGACCCTGCATAAACAGCAATACAACTGACACGCTTTATTGCCCAGAAAGGTAGTAAGGATATCAATAAAGTAGTCCACGTGACATCAGTGGTTCAACTGTAATATTATGAAGCTACAAGAATAACGTCCATCTCTCTTTTAGTTCATCGTCTGTACATTCTGGTTCAAATAAGAAAGGCTGCAAGTCATCCTCTTTGTCGAAATCTTCAGACATGTTTACAAAGACTGCTTTACGTTCAGCATGCGTCTTCTGCTTGTAAACAAAGTGCAGTGCATCTGAGTTCTACGTCAGAACGCCTGCTCCAGCATCATGAATGGCGGCGGAGACTGACACGGAAGAGAAGAAATTGTTGAATAAAGTCGTTATTTTTGTTTTCTTTGCACACAAAAAGTATTCTCATAGCTTCATAACATTAAGGTTGAACCACTGATGTCACATGGACTATTTTAACGATGTCCTTACTACCTTTCTGGGCCATAAAATATTTCAGTTGCGTTGTTGTCATGCAGGGTCAGAAAGCTCTTGGATTTCATCAAAAATATCTTAATTTGTGTTCTGAAGATGAACAAAGGTTTTACGGGTTTGGAACGTTTTAGTTTTTGGTGAACTATCCCTTTAAGTAGTTTAAACAATACAGAAATCCGTACCATCTAAGCCAGTAGTACTGATATGAAAAAGTTAAAACTTCAGTCTCATTACTAAAGGGAATTCCCCTAATGTTATCACCTTTGAAAATGAAAATTTAGATGTTCAGAAAGTCCACAACCTCCATCAGTATGGATTCTCATGGTTATTTTTGTCTCTACGAACTACCGAGACTGTCATTCTGAGAGAAAAAAAACCAGCATCCTGATAAAGATCAGGGAGTACTGAGTGTTTGAGCTGTTGGCAGTATTTCAGTCAGAGATAAGTGGGGCTGGACATCATAAACCTTTAAAATATAAGACTTCATTTTAGGTCTTTATATTTTAAATCATAAAAGATTATTTAAGAAAATAAAACTGAAAAATGTTCAAACTCCCAAGAGGTTAAAAACAGTATAAACATACGGTTCTCTTCTAGTTTCATGCTTTCGTGATCTTACAGGGCATGTCATGAGGTCAAGCGTACCACACAAAGAGTACTAAACAAAAACAAAATGAATTAATCCTTCTCACAGAATCCAAGACAAATATCTAACATTTGAGATCACTCCCTTAAAATTCATGAAAAACATGCTTGCATAAGACAGCAAGCACACATTATTGGATTTTTGTTGTTGCTGTGGTTTGTAACAGCAGCTGGTGCAGTGCCACAAGAGACCATAAATTTGGAAGGTCTGTTGTAGGTATACATGACTGCTGGCTATAGACTCTGATTTTTAATTTGATAAATCGTTTGAATTACAATGAGAGTCAGCTCATGATCTTTGTCCAAGATAAGGCCACAGACCTGCTTTTTCCTGTGTACTGTGAAACTTACGCACAGATATGCACTTTGGATGGCCTTAAGGGTTTCAAACACAAGTAAGAATTTGCTAATCAAATGAATCGCTCCTCTTTGTTGCTATTAATTTGAACAGGGATGCGTTACGTTCTTAAATAATCCAAACACTGCAAATAGTATATGATACAAAAAAAGAGTGGTGTAAGGATATGATTAAGATGAAGTAACATATGTGACCCTGGACCACAAAACCAGTCTTAAGTCGCTGGGGTATATTTGTAGCAATAGCCAAAAATACATTGTATGGGTTAAAAGTATCCATTTTTCTTTTATGCCAAAAATCATTAGGATATTAAGTAAAGATCATGTTCCATGAAGACATTTTGTAAATTTCCTATCTTAAATATATCAAAACTTAATTTTTGATTAGTAATGTGCATTGCTAAGAACTTCATTTGGACAACTTTAAAGGCGATTTTCTCAATATTTTGATTTTTTTGCACCCTCAGGTTCCAGATATTCAAATAGTTGTATCTCGGCCAAATATTGTCCTATCCTAACAAACCGTACATCAGTGGAAAGCTTATTTATTCAGCTTTCAGATGATGTATAAATCTCAATTTCGAAAAATGGAAACTTATGACTGGTTTTGTGGTCCAGGGTCACATATATATTTCATACATTTTTGAGAGATTTTATAAATAAATAAATAGTTTGAAGACTCACAGGCCTCTGGTGTTTTGAAGAAGCACAACAAACAAAATATGTCTTATGAAAATACATTTATAGAGACTCAAGTGATCTGGAGTTGGTCATATGTTTGGTTGGCTCTGGGTTCGGCAGTAAATGAAAGCACTTTATGAAGCCTTCGAGACTCATCCTTCAAGACTTTAGAGCATTCAGTCATTGAACCGCAACACCACAAGCCACAATAATTGAAAATCACAAGCAATCAGAGTACAACAATATTCAGTTTGTGATTCTTAGCTGGGTAGGACAGGAAACACATCTTTTGACAATATGACTATTAATCTTGACTATTAATTCTTTTACATGGAGCATTCGTCGTACTGTAAATAGATGCTAAATGCTGAGAAAAAAAAAACAGAAAAATGTCATTTAGTTTTATTTACCTACAGTTAGGAAGTTCCTAAAACTTCCAACGTTCAGGAACACAGCAGGTGAGCTGGATTAATGCTTTTGTTTGAGTTCAAACAAGTCTACATTGAAAAATGGTTTTGTGGCTTTCACTCCCACTTCCCCTCTATCCAGCATGCAAAGAGGCATGAATAATTATGGTTGTCGTGTTTGACTATTTGACATTTTCCTAAAATACATTTCTTAGAGGAAACATGGGATAAAGCTCACAATAACAAATAAGTTAAATCTAAAAGGGAACAATTTACATAGAATTTGCATGTTTTAAATCAGTTCGGTCAAGAAATAATTAAGTTAATTAATTCAACTTAAACTAAATTGTTTAACTAATATATCGCCATACTTCTCAAATAAGGCAACTGTTTTGTGTTTATAAGTTTACATAAATTTGTATATATACGTTTTCTGAAATATTATGTTTAAATATAAAAGGAAGGCAAGGCATGACGTTAAATCTGAAGTGAAAAGATACTTTAAAAAGTTAATTTAAAGTGTTTTAAATGTTTTTCTTTGTTTATCTGTACGCTTTTTTGTTAGCCTATTTGTTGTTGCAGTTGTTAATATTACAATTTTAATATGTTGTAGAGTTTTTATCAATATTCAGTTAATCGCAATACAACATGTCACTTTATCATATCACTTTATCATATTTTCTATATATATATATATATATATATATATATATGTTTTTTGTTTTTGTTTGTTTTTTTGATAATATGTGTTAATAAATGTAATATATATATATATATATATATATATATATATATTTTAATTTAAATATCTATTTATTTAAATAATAATATTTAAACAATTAAAAAATATATTAATAATAATATTTAAATAATTATTATAAAATAATTATGGTTGCACTATGGTAAAACATTTAACTAATATATATCACAATACTTCCCCAATTGATTATATTAAGACAACTGTTTTGTACTACATTGTATTAAGTTTTTTTTTAAATTAAATTAGAGATGGTCCACTCTGAAAAGACATTTGTCTGAAGTGCATGATTTCAAAATATTTATACCTTCCAAATAACACATTACAGTTAACTAAGGTAATTAAGAAAAGGAAAAAAAAAGAAAAAAAACTGTATCAAAACTACAGCTTTAACAAAAAGTGTCCAACTTCACTTTTTATAGTGTATGATCTAAATACATCTTGTTTGTCCTTTCCTAATTAAGGCTGTAATTATAGCGTATCGCTTATGAACAGCTCATCCCGATATATCCCTCAGACCAAAGGGAGCCAGATGAGCTCATGATAACTAATACCGGTGGTATTTTAATAATTGATTATTAAGAAAATGGCTGGTTTGAAGGCCTGAAGACACAAACAGGAAAGCCTAGATCAATTCAGCCATGCAAGAGTATTCATTTCACATCAACTATCTGCGTATTATGGGTTGTGGTGCAGTGAAAACCAGTGATACATAAATCTGTCTTGACTGCATCATTGCCCTGAGCAGAAAGGCACCCCGCTTTTCATCAAACTCTCTCCATAAGTTACTTACATAACAAAAAACTGCAATCAAAAGCTTCCTGTGGAAGCCACATGGGCACTCCCAAATATATGTGAATTTATGAACAACTTTCCAAGAGCTTGAGAGAGCGTTATTCTTGGATAAAAAGCAGAAGCAGTGCTTACGAAGTTGGGCTATTAAATCTTGACCTTTTCCCAAAGGAGACTTGGATCAATAATCTTGACAATGGTTTGTGCAATTTATCACTGGGCTTGTACTCAATGGTTCCATCTCGGGCCTGGTTGAATATCTGAGATCTATGAATAACCATGATAACGCGGGTTTCATATGACCCTACTTGGTGTGCATAGACATGCTGATAGTATTTGATTTTTATTCCTGTTATTTTCAGAGGTTAGTGCAACGAGTCTCAGGTATCATCGTGTTCTTCACTGACTCCAGGTCAGCACCTCTGGAGACTCAGTAATGTACAAGCTTACCTCATTATTGATCTCAGTATTGATCAGTGCTTTCATGGTGGCCTTTACTTCCTTCAGCTCAGATAATCAAGAGACGAGGAGAATTCAAAGATGGATTAAAGATGGTAATTACTAATTAGGAATAGCGGGACTTCCAGCAATTATAATCCATCAATTTAAACGCATACGTCCAAGAACAGCAAACAGCCCAAGAATGCAAACCACAGCTAAATCATATTATAAGAAATATTCTGGGTTCAGTACAAGTTAAGGTCGTCAGCATAATGTTGATTACCATAAAAAATGATTTTGGCTCATCCCTCATTTGCTTTTTCTAAAAAAAGCAAACTTCTTGGTTACGGTTGTTTCAAAGAAAGTGAATGCGGCCAATTTTTGGAGGATGTAAGAGCAGAAATGTGCAGCTCAGAATTTTAGAAAAGCACTTACATTAATTTGGTTAAAAATGTATTAAAAGGGTTACAAGGCATTATCTGTGCTGTAAAGACATTCCCATCATTAATACAATCACCTTAAACCCTTTAAAGGTAAATAGAATCAATTTTGATGTTTCTTGACCTTAAAGGGGGTTCAATAAATGTTATTGACAGCACAAATGACAGCACTTGAGGGATAATGTTGATTAGCACAAAACATAATTACCACTGGTCTCTGTTTTTTTGAAACAGGGTTACAGTAACAATGTTTCCATCCTTGTATTGATGTATGAACTCAACTGAGGCAGATCATTTTTTATTTGATAAGCAATGCATAACAAAAAAACTGACTTTGCCGTAATAGGTCACATTACATCTCAAATGTTGAAAAAAATACATAATGGTATATTGACCTCCCACACCTGCCTGTTTGTGTTCCTAAACATCAAGTATTTGCCTCCAAACGCAAGATAACAGACAGTATTTGTCATTGCCCTTCATCTGTTTGCTCTGAGGTGCAAGTCATTTACTGAAAAATCTCACAGTGGCCTCCGCAATTGAAGCACCTTTCGTTATATTATTGATACTTTACACCAGCTTCCCAGCAAGTGATGGTTTTGTCCTCTTAAACACATGGAATGGAAATAGTGCTTTATTCACAAATGATCAAAGGTTAAATTCGAAACTTTGGAGGGAAACTAGTGAGTCACTTACAATGAAAGGGAATGGGGCCATTGTAAGTGCGTCACTGTAACAGTGAAAATTAATTTTTGTGGTAATCAACATTATGCCTGAAATGCTGTCAATTCAGCTTAACTGGTATCGAACCAGGAATATTTCTTTAAGGTAAGCATGACATTAAAACTGATTCAGCTTACATTCTTTAAGGGTTAGTTCACCCAAAAATGAAAATTAGCCTGTGTTTTACTCACCCTCAAAGCATCCTAGGTGTATATGACGTTCTTCTTTCAGACGAATCCAATCGGAGTTATATTAAAAATTGTCCTGACACTTCTATGCTCTATCATCGCAGTGGGTGGGTGTTTTTGTTCAACAGTCCAGGCTCCGGGGGGTGAATAAAGGCCTCCTGTAGCGAATCCATGCATTTTTGTAAGAAAAATATCCATATATCCATATTTGAGGGTGAGTAAAACACAGGCTAATTTTCATTTTTGGGTGAACTAACCCTTTAATATATGTTTCTAATCTTACTGCATGATTGATGGTATTCCAAAAAAACAAAAAAATGTTGGATACTTTTTTTTTGGTAGCACCTTACAATAAGAGTATGTGAATAATAATGTACTAATACAGTACCTGAATTAGATATTACTATAATATGAACTAATGATGAGTTAAGGCTTGTGCTAATGAAGAATCATAAGAATTCATGTGTGAATAACATCCATCTTGACTACATGTTTGTTATTATATTGGCGTAAGTTTTCACACATGAATTTATATGACTCATGATGTAGTTAAGGATAGTTCTTACCTTAACTCATCTTTAGCTCATATTAAAGTAATATGTATTTTATTAGTACATGAATAATAATATACTGCTATAGTAAAGTGTTGCCGTTTCTTTTAAGATTTCAAACATGTAAGTGTACTGACAAGCCCATTTGTGTCATACCCAATGATATGCTTGCAGGCACACATTTTGAGCAGCTCCATCTGTACACAGTTCAAGACTGAGCACATGGCCTAATATTAAATAAAATCAAAATGAATTCTTTTCTCATAAAAGGAAGGGAAATTAAAGTAACTCTGTATAATAAAATGTACAATTACTTCAGCCAGAACCAAAGTTTCAGGCCTCTGCTGGGGTTTTACAAACTCACTGGATGAAGGTCAAAGAGATCTCATGTCTGTGACATTTCTGCCTCTGCACACAATAATGAGTCATGCAGTAACGCAATAAGACTGATGAGTGCTATAGTTAACGATTAAAAGAGGAAAAATGCATATATGAGCATAAACCTTATAAACAGGTGGCAGATTACAGTTACAATGAATTAACAGTGCTCAAATATGAAATTCAAGGTCTGTTGTATCTTTATTGAGCAAACACTTAGGCCTGACAGTTGCACAATTAATTAAATTCAGATGACAGAATGATCAAAGGCAGCGTGTCACTTCCTGCTCCGTGTGCTGCGGTAGATATCACCAGCTTTGGCAAATGCCCAGTGCCACGACTAGGTTATTGTTAAAACTGCTCATATTACAGACACACATGGATGTTTCTTCTACAACAGGATCTTCTGCACTTTTAGAAAATAAACTCTCTTAAAACACACTCTTCACACTCTCACTTGTTTAATTTATCCACTAATAATGTTCAACAGTTTATACAAGAGTTTATATACAGTTTTGGAAATGGAAATGGCAGTGGCGGAAATGATAAAAAGTCAATTTTCATATAATTTACGGCTATGATATATATATATATATATATACACACACACACACAATATATATGTGACCCTGGACCACAAAACCAGTCATAAGGGTCAGTTTTTCAAAATTGAGATTTATACATCATCTGAACGCTGAATAAATAAGCTTTCCATTGATGTATGGTTTGTTAGGATCGGACAACATTTGGCCGAGATACAACTATTTGAAAATCTGGAATCTGAGGGTGCAAAAAAATCAAAATATTGACAAAATTGCCTTTAAAGTCGTCCAAATGAAGTTCTTAGCAATGCATATTATTAATCAAAAATGAAGTTTTGATATATTTACAGTAGGAAATTTACAAAATATCTTCATGGAACATGA
>JAFVLL020035948.1:0-74970 GCA_021397915.2 Tor tambroides | reverse complement strand
TATATATATATTATTTTGATGATCAAAATAACATCAAAATAAAATAAACTCTAAATAAACTGAGCAAAAATCTGAAATGCTGCCTTGGCAACAAATTAAAATGCGTTTAAGCTGAAGTACTAAAATTAGTAACTAGAAATGAATAAAATCTAAACTATATTGATATAAAATTAGGAAAACATGGATATTAGGGTGTTTTTAAGCCTCTTTTAATTTGGTCAGTTCCTTTCTTGTCTTAAGACTCAATGTTTGTGCACAATATAAATATGTCACTAAAGAATTATTACAGACCTTTCTTCCTGGTTTCCTAGAGTAGTGGCACGGTTGATCTGACCTCTGAGACTGCTCAGCTCTCGATCCAGCTCTCTCTTCCACTGCTCGATCCGTCGGTCCGGTCCAGGACTCAGCGATCTCCGCACCGCATCCCGCTCTCTCTCCTCCAGTTTATCCTGAAGTCTCTTCTGCTCCTCTGACAGACAGAGATTCTGGAGTTAATATGACCTCAGTAACAGCAGAGATAGTCTACTTGCTTATTTATAGGAAAGAAGTGTTAATTGCAATAAAATCGTAGTATACTGAAGTACACTGATCACCTTGTAATGTTTGTATTTGTCTTTGCTGAGCGTTTCGTTCTCTTTCCAGTAATCGAAGACTCTGTGTTAAAGTCTCAATGGCCTGTGGAAAAATAACATTTAAAACTTGTTTGTTATTCCCGAATGATCTGTTTTTGGATTCCGTTTATTACATTAAATATTAATCTCCAAAACAAAAAGATAACAAATACACTCTGCCCCTGTTTGCAATGACAGTACTAAATACAGATAAATAAAACTCAATGTAGGTCCCTCTGATTTCCAGGATGCAGAAAATGTATATGGAATCATAAAATCCAGTCATAAAAATGGAATGTTGTGGAAATTTTGGATGAATACATAAACAAATAGGGCTGTACAATTAATCATACAGCAATATTTAAGGAATATCATACAATGTTAACAGTAAAATTGTACTGTGTTGTGCAGCACTTTACTTGCCAAAAATTAAAAAGGAACTGTTACATTACAACCACCGTTTTTGATAATAAAGTTGAATTAAATCATAAATTAAGAAAAATTAAAACCGAAAACGTCCTAATATTGTAAAAAAAATGTAATAAATTATTAAATTGCTAAGGTTTTATGAATTCAACTGATTAGACATTTTTGATTAACATTTAATGAAACAATTAAAACTAAATCTCGAAAAATTAAAATGGAAAACACAGAATTTGGGAAAAAATAGAGCCCTAAAAATGTACTTTTTGTTAAGTTTTTGATCAAAACAGAATCCAGAAAGGAAAAAAATAAACATAATTTAGGAAAAAAATATAACAGATTTCATAGGGCCCTACCAACGCATTACGTGATCCATATACACATATTAACAGCACAATATCTCAGTTGTTCAATATCTCGTGTGATTGAATCACCAGAGCTGGACATTAACATGTGATTCAAGCAGGTGTTAGTCTGACCTGACTCTGCTGCTGTAATTGTGTTTGGATGGCGGTCAGATCTGACCACTGAACCGCAGACGGCTTCAGATCAACACCGGCTGTGACCTCTCTGACCGGAAACACATCTACAGAGAGAAACACATGATCACATGAAATCAGATAAATTAAATCAAATATAAATATTAGATGGAAAAACTTACACTAAATGAAACTTAGAACTGAAATATGTTTAGGCTGAAGCACTAAAACTGAACTAAATCCAGAACTGAAATAAAAGTAAATTAAACCTAAACAGCTATAAAAGTATAACAACAAATAATACTAAAATAACACTGCTCCCAAATAGAATATGTAACCTGGTATTTTAATATTTTGTCAATAAAAGTTACTAACTTCCAAGAATTCTTCAGGCCTGGAAGGATTTTTTAAATACCTTTTATTTCCAGATTCGGAACAGAAAACAATAAGACAGAACATTCCCCATCTGCCAACATTTATTATTTATGCTCCATTAATGGACTTAATAATCATTTAAAAATTAGTTTACCTTCTGTCCCTCTGGTAGATCTTCCATGTGCAGTAAGGCGTTCCTTGTAAGACACAATATTAATAACTGAGGTAAATTAAAGCTGTATTCAACAAAAGAACGTCAGTCATGCAGGTTTAGAATAACATGCGTGAGTAAATAGATTTGTAATTTTGGGTGAACTGTCGCTTTAATTCATCTAACAGCCATTACGAGCGCACTCTAGCGGCTAGTATCTGCAACATACTAAACTGACACACATGTACAGAAATTTAAATTAATCTAATTATTAGTGATGAAATAGTCTCTTACCCTCATTTTTGCGACACTTCCATCAGCCTCGGAGATGATGGAGCTCAACTGTTGATCCCAGTTCATCCTGAGCGGCTGATAATCAACTTCTAAACCCTAAACCCTGCCTGCGGTATAAAGACATAGAGCCAGCAGGAATGATGACAGGTGAGGTTACAGCGACAGGTAAACGGATCGCGTATCGACACCTGATATAATGCAGAGGTGCGTTTCAGCTTTAGGAAACAAACGGCTGAAATAACGCTTCAAAACACACGCTCGCGAAACTCTGAGAGACCGGTAATTTCAGAGAAACCTCATTAACGCATGTCCTGTCATAAAAATGGCTATTAAAGGAGTTATTATATGTCCAATATCCTCTATTCATGGGATCAGTGCCGATTTCAGTTTAAATCCAGGAGCCACTATATTCCACGCCACTTCCGGGACAACAAATGGTTTATGGGAAATGTAGTAAATCTCGTTTAATGGCCGCTCGCTACTACTGTAGCAAAGATTAACGAGGGGGAAAAGACTCACTATATTTAGATATAACGCCAACTTTAGATAAATTAGCTTTAGTTTTGGTTGGTATTACTTCATATGGTATTTTTAAGCATATTTTAGTTTAAAAAAAAAAAATTCTTCCCTTTAGTCAAATGTGGTACATGGTTATTTAAATAAAAATAAAACATAACAAAAATCTGTTACAAGAAATGAACATTAACAGAAGTAAAATATTAAAAGAACACTTATTAACTAGTTGCCAAAGCAACATTTCCCATTTTCATTTAGTTTAACTTGATGTACCAAAATATAACAAATTAAAACTGAAATAAAATTAATAAAAACCATATACATATACACACACACATACATACATATATATATATATATATATATTAAAAAACAATAATAAAAATGCAAGAACAACAAAAATTAAATTGAAAACAGAAAATACAATGAAACTAATTTTAAAAAAAAAATCTACAAAAACTGTAACAGTACCTCAATTATACTAAAATAACATTGATGTGATAAATCTTGGCACTTGGTTGTTTGTTATAGTATGCATGTTTCAAATGTCATTTTATGAGGAAATTTATGAGAAAAAAAAGTAACTGAACTGAACTGTTTAATTTATGTGCAGTTTATTTAAAACACAAATGAACACACTGAATTCTTACAGTGAGAAATGAGCCTCGTGTGTTTTTCTGAATTTGCAATTTGAGAAAATTAAGGTGTTTTTTTTTTTACTTGTCATTTTATAGAATGTAGAATTAGAATAGTAAACGTCATTTTCACTATTTAAAATATTTCGGCCATTTGACCCATTTCAACCCACAGTCGCATCCGAGCAGAGTTCTCCCAGTGTTCACCGTGCAAAGAAACAGACCCAGCAAAGCAACCATACCGAACGACCCACGGTGGCGCTTCTTGGGCTCTAATAGGACAGAACACAACACAGAAAAACATTTCACTAGCTGTTTTGATCCGTATTCATACTGTCAGTCTTTAATATGCACAGATCAGTCTGGTGGATGTGCAAAGACTCACTTCCAGAAGAGTATCCATGAGCGTACAGCACCCGACTGACAATCCAGACCATTCCCAACACGCTGGCCAGACGCTGAGAAGCACGAACACAACAGTTCACTTCACAGTTTGCATTAGCTTGCATGCATATTTATAGTGCACCTCCAGGTAAGGGTTAATAAAGCTTGAATCTGTACTCACCGGATGCTGAATCCCTCCCACAGATAAATGAAACAGGAATGGCGACAAGAGTTCAACGCTATTTTAAAATAATAAATCACCAATGTGAAAATCACTAAATCATCAGAAAATAATTAAGTGCAAAAACCACAACATTTGCTTTTCTATAAAATGTAAGTAAGCATCCAATAAGCTGATATTTATTGCAAATGAGAGTTTAATATTTAGCAGTAATATAAGATTTGATCTGAACACACATATTTCCTGAGGGATGCACATTGTACATACGTGTTCTGATGTGCTCGCTGGATACAGTTGAATTTGTGACCAGTCTCTGGATCATCACTGTACATTGTCGGATACTAGAAAATAAAATAAATACTTACATATGAGAAGATTAAGCAAAATCTTTGAAGTACTTTTGTGCTCTAAAAAAGGGGTTCTCAACCATTGGGTTTGTTCTGATGGGTCGCAGACACGGTGGTAGAAATAAAATGCTAATATAAACAATCAAATACAACTGAATGTACTATTGTGTATGGTTAGGATAGCAAAACTTATCAATTTTTAAAAGGGAAGGCTGAGTGTGAAATGTCTGATTTTTTATTTTTTTTTAATTAGGGTTTTTTTTTCTAATTTTGCACAGTAAACTATTTTGGGGCATTAAACTAACACAATAACAGCTCACTGTTGGATTATCAGTGCAGGTGCAGTGATTAGTGTATGTTTAGTTACCTGGACATTGTATTTAATCCGAGCCTTCACCACGGCATGAGACAGATGAGCCATCAGGAGAAACGATGCTGCTCCGGTTAGAGCCACATAGCCATACTCTTTAGACAAAACCACCATCTTTAAGACTGAGGAGAAAGCAGAAATATTACAGGACCTGTGTGTGATGACGACGACATACAGATGTGTACAGCAGAGAAGGACTAGAAAATGTGTGACCACAGAAATTTCTCCGCTCGATACTGATTACACTCAGACAAAAATAGCTTGTTTGTGACATAAAATGAGAAAGTGCTCAGTCATCTCTGTCTGTGATAGTGCAGTGAACTCAAAGTGGACTTTTGTTACTATCAAATGCACAAAATGAGAGTAGGTCATAAACAGTTGCAATTAAGTTAAAGTCAATTCATTCTAACAGTTGTCAAAAATCCACATCTTTCTAAAATAAGCACACGTGCAGGAACAGGGAAATTTGCTGCATGCACCATTAACAACAGTGTAAAAGCAAAAGACATGCATTCAAGTCAGGAATCTTGCTGTTAGTTGCATTATTTTGATTTGTTCACCTTATTCAGACACAATCATTATTGTCAGTCAAGACAGTTTTAAAGACATTTACTGATTTTGTTTTGTTACCTGTTCTGTGCTTCTGTGCTGGTTATCTGAGGGGCGGAGGGCGGAAGACAAAGATCATGTAGTAAATGTAACGCTTCTGGGTAAAGGGTCAAACTCCATAAACCCCATCTGGCCCTCCTTCGAGAAGCCAAATGCACAATTTGTTGTTGTAAAGGATTTTAAAGTTTAATTTTTGAAAAACAATTATAAAACTAAAGAAATATGTTTGTAAATAACTTTGTATATTCTGGTTGTGATTAGTATATGTTATGGTTGGAAATACACATCTTGTTTTCGCAGTTTCTAATCTTTAGTAAAAATTTATTTAAATTTTGCAAGTCAGCAGCAGGGCTATGGCAAAAACAAAGACTTTTTTAATAAAAAAGACTTAAGATCAACAACAATAACTAATATATATATACACACACACAAGGCTGAAAAATACTTAAAAACATCAGTTGCCCATTTATTTCATAAACCCTACAGTCTAGTAAAACCCTAGGTTTAGGAATTTACATTACTCTAAACATCTCAATCTATAATTTCAACAAAAATCAGAGCCTCACAATTAAGCAAGGCATCAAAAAAATGATTTATAATTAAATAATTGTTTTTAATTAAAAAACAAAACAAAAAACAAACAAACAAAAAAAAAACAACGTACTTGAGTGACCAGAACACATTTAACAAGAATGGAAAGGTAGGAAACTGACAGACACCGTCTGTTCAACATTTGTATATTGTAATAAAGCGATCCATTCTGTCATTTTAAATATTTTTTGTTAGAAAAACAATAATCACAATCCACGATCCCTGTTAAACTGACACTGATATAACTGACCATAAAAGGGCATTAGGACACATTTTTGTGGCTTAACCTTCGTTAAACTCTGAAAATACGATATCTTAATAATTTAAATTACTGTTATCATTAAATCCAAATATTACGCAAAAAAAAAAAATTTAAACATAACTCAACAAATAAGAAAAAGCACTCTAGAACAAAATATGTACATAATCTGTTGTTAACCAGATTAAAGAACCCCGCTTTCAAACAGGGCATCAAAACATTAATTCATACTCAGTTTGTTTCTTTCCACGGAAATCTTTAGTAAAAGGTGAAAGAGTTATACGATATGAAGAGAAACATGAATGTACCAACTTCCTAAAAGCACGAGTACGTACTTAGTAACAGGAACACATTCCACAAGAACGGTGAGAACCTGACAGACACCATCTGTTCAACATTTAACAATGATTATTTTTGTATGATCGGTTACTTAGAACATTGTATATAGGCCTACAATAAAGTGACCTATCCGGTCTTCTCTTTTTGTAATTATAAACAGAAATAAAGCTCACACTCAATCACTGCTAAACTGGGTGTTCCTGCACAACCGGAGGCTGCAGTTTTAGGACCGCAGTTCTAGGACCCTAGTTTTTTTGTGACAGCGCCACCTACCGAACTGGATGATATGGCTGCAGTTTTAGGACCGCAGTTTTAGGACCCTAGTTTTTATGACAGCTGCCCTGCATTGGATGATATGGCGGCTACTGGTTCCAATAGTATCATGTCTGCGGACTGCAAGAGGGCGTGGCTGGGAAAGGTAACTTGTAGCAGAAGGCGTTACTTGAAGCTTAAGTTGTCAATGAGATGTTGGCCCGGCAAGATGGCCGCTGCGTGATATTCTACCTATTAGATTGTGTTTTGTGCGTCTACATCTACCCCAGCCCTAAGCCTACCCCTTACTGTGTACGTGGTTCTGTGTGATTGGCGTCTACACTTACTGGCCTAGGCCTACACTTACAATAATGCGTGGTTCTGTGTGATTTGGACAACTTCAAGTTCGCCTCCTGCTACAAGTTACGCCCGCTTTATATTACGCCTCTCTCTTGGAATCATGAACGAATACTATTGAAACTGAAAACCCGTAACTATCATCAGTTCGGTAGGTGGCGCTGTCATAAAGCAAGGTCCTAGAACTGCGGTCCTAAAACTGCGGTCCTAAAACTGCAGCCATATCATCCGGTTCGGTAGGTGGCGCTGTCATAAAAAACTAGGGTCCTAGAACTGCGGTCCTAAAACTGCAGCCTCCGGTTGTGCAGGAACATACTATTGGACACAGGTACACATCTGAGCTAAAGAGGGCGCTATTTCATTAGTAAATAGACCCTTTTACAGCCCACGTGATCAAATAGTTGCGCGCGCATTTTGGCAACGGAAGTGGTGTTGTTCCCCACTGGCTCTAACGTGTTAGCAACGAAAGTTTATCAAAACGGTTTCCCAGCATCGAAATGTCTGGTTGTTGTGTAAATACGTATATATATCTGGCCACTGTATATTTGGCCATCTGCTTCATAACTTAAAATAAGACCTTCTGAGTTAAATAACTGAGAAACTGTCAAAATGTTTTTCTCAAACCAATTACTGAAAAACAAAGATTTTCTTGTCTGTGTTGCTTAATCCGCTCGCGTAGCTTGACACGCTGCTGATTCTCGCCATACTTCCGTTGCCAATATGCGCGCGCATACGTTGCTACGTCATCATTGTGTACAAACAGTAACTGCCTCTATACAAAGGAAATGTTCTCTCTGGAAAAGGCATACTTGTTCAAACCCACATTAAGCGTTTACTGATACCACTACATTCAAACACTGAATAAACATATTTCAAGTAAAAACAAATTCGAGCATAAACAATATTCAAATAAAAAAAGTCTAATACTTCAACCAAATCGAATCCCCGCAATTACGCAGAAAATCAAAAAAAAAAAAAATATATATATATATATATATTTTTTTTTTACAAAAACATTTTTTATTCATCATTCAATTCAATACATAGTTACAACATCATTCAAAAAAAGAGAACTCTCTTCCCATATACATCACCCAAAACGTTCAAAAATTGGGGAATGAACAGAACATTTCCATTTCTTGAGTGTTTCCGTCAGAGAAAATGTTTCTATCTCTTAGTACATAATCTCTGATTGAAACAAAGCTTGAAGTAATCACTGTTCTCGCTGGTATATCATATCCTTTAAAGCAAGAAATATTTCTTACTTTCCATACCCCTTCTTTGATAACATTAGTAACTGTCCACCATCTAATCCATTCCTCAGAGTCTAATTAAATCATACAGATTTATATAACATGAAAAGAAACATGAGCGTACTAACGACCTAACAATACGAGTACGTACTTCGTGACAGGAACACGTTCCACAAGAACGGTTGGAACTTGACGGACATCTGTTCAACATATGATTAAGTTATTTGTTGTCGGATAGGCCTACTCCGAATATTTTGTATACAGGCTAGGCTATAAAAAGCAATCAACTCGGTCTTCTCTTTATGTGTTTTTAAATAGGACTTTAGGTAGGCCTATTAAAAAGTCCACGATCCCTGATTAAAAGACACAGATAACAAACTGACCAAAGGAGGGCACTATTTTATTAGTGAATACAAAGGAAATGTTCTCTTCACAGAAACTAACACAAACACTAAAACAAAAGCGATGAGCTTATTTTTCATTAATGAAAACAGCATAACTCGTAGTTTATTGTATTGGGATAAAAAAGAAAAAGTAAAATAAAACAAGAACAGAGCGGCTATATCCGCCTGAAACGGAACTCAGACTCTTTTGTACAGTCATGCAAGTGTTTACTATTACCATTACATTCAAACATCGTGTACAAAAATAAACGGTTTTTCAGAAAAAGAAAAAAAAAAACAGCTTTCTAACAAACTCATAATAACAGATTACTTGCGTAACCTAGATCACAAAATCTTATCTTTCAACCAAAATAAAAAACCCCACAATAAAACAGGGCATCAAAAATTAGTTTATACTCATTGTGTTTCTCTCCACGGAAATCTTTAGTAAAAGGCGAAAGATTTATACGATATGAAGACAAACATGAGTGTACTAGTTTTAAGAAAGCAGCAGTAGGTACTTGAGCGACAGGAACACAGTTCACAAGAACGGTGGGAACCTCACAGACACCATCTGTTCAACATTTAACATTGATTATTTGTTGTATGATGGTTCCTTAGAATATTCTGTACATTATTATAAAGCAGTCAATCAATACGGCCTTCTCTTTTTGTAATTTTAAAATAGCCTAGGTAAAAAAACAATTGCTTTTAGACTGATACAGATATACAGCTGACCAAAAGAGGGCACTGTCTCATTAGTGAATGCAAAGAAAATGTTCTCGTCACACAGTCTAGCACGAGGAACTAAACAAAGTGAGAAGCACATATTTGAACAGAAATTTATGAACACTCCATAACTTCTGTTTTTTATTTTGTGTGTGTGTTTTTTTTCGGGGCAAATAAATAATACTAGTTATTGCAAAGAGTCAAACCCCACCTTTGAAGATGCTGTCCAAATTTAAGAGAAATGAAACGACTATCCACCTCATTATAAACATACACAAACATGACATACACATAATCTGACATTTAACATGGTTAAGAAGCCCCACAATTAAGCAGGGCATCAAAAAATTAGTTTATACTCATTGTGTTCCTCCCCACGGAAATCTTTAGTAAAAGGCGAAAGATTTATACGATCTGAAGAGAAACATGAGTGTACTAAAGTGCTCTTGGGCACCAGTACGTACTCGAGTGACAGAAACGCATTTCACATGAACGGTTACAACATGACATCGATACTGCAAATATATTGCAACAGAACAACGTATAATAACGTTAAATTATTACGCTATTAAACGACATATCAAAGAGTATATGCGTGTATAAAATTAAAAATACCTAAGTGAACGTAACTGTACCCCATTGCATTGTGGGTAACAGAGCTTACTTCCGCATTCGTCATCACTCTCAAGGAATACCGGCATGGTAGAATACAAGCGTCGCATTTTCAAAGCACATTATCAGTCTCTCTCACCACTTCTTAAATGTACACTTTTAATTGCTTTGCTTAAACTTATTGTGTGCTAAGTGAACTAAAGGAAATGCAAATACAACATGTAATACAAATCATTTAAATGCAATAAACATTCTAGCCTGTCATTACTGTTAATATAATAATGTATATATTATAATACAGTAAGAAAGTAGGCACAAGTTATACTTGTTACAAAAATATAAAGCATTTAAGCATAAATCAGATCCAATAGTTTTTAAGATTAATGGGGAAAAAAAAAAAAAATTTTTGACTAGTCCAAATGAGAGAATATGTAACTCTCAATAGTGGTTTTACTTTTGAGAAATTAACAAATAACAAAAAGACATTATTTCTCCCCGTCGGGGAATCGAACCCCGGTCTTCCGCGTGACAGGCGGAGATACTGTCCACTATACTAACGAGGAAAGAACTGTTAATTTAAAGCGGGACATCAGACTTTTATGTAGTATTTTTCAAACGCGCTGAACACCAGAAGTCCCAAAATAAAAGTCCCAGGTTCCGTATAAGCCTGCAGCTGCTTCCTCGTTAGTATAGTGGACAGTATCTCCGCCTGTCACGCGGAAGACCGGGGTTCGATTCCCCGACGGGGAGAAACAAAGCTTTTATTTTTACATACATGACTAAAGAAATGCCTGAAATATATGATCAAATCAATCATGTAATAGTGTAGTTCATAAAGCCGAGGTAGTTTCACAGTAAGTGTATGTTGTACAAAAAAAAAAAAGAAAAAAAAAAATCAGTGAACCATTTTGTAAACAAATCTATCTTCAATCTTAAAACGCGTTTCTTCTCCATAGCGAATGACTGAAAGATAACTAGGCGCTGGCAAAGACTTGCATATACTCGAATACCCCGCCACGGAAAAAGAGAAACAGCGCCATGAAATCTACGTGTGGCCAAAAATATACTGCATCCGTAGTGTTAAGCACTACCATAGAGAATGAATGGGAAAAGTTTAAGGAAGTTAAGCTTAACCTCTTTCGGCTCTGGCGCGGGAGACCGGGGTTCGATTCGAGAAACAAAGTTTTCATTTTACAGACATGACTAAAGAAATGCCTCAAATAGAAAATAATCTTAATTTACTTTATTAAAATACTATAGACGGTTTCATCGGGAGCACGCGCCTGGCCCGAAGTTAACTTCCGGTCTGTGTTTGTTTATCATTCTGGCTAGTGGTGCCGACTACAAACGCAGTTAAAGTTAAAGTGATGAGTAATGAAGTTGGGCTCAGGTTGGTGTGCTGTGTTTCCCATACATTTATTTATTTGTGGCGACCCTCCACGATATCAAAACTGACCGATTTTCTTAATTGAATATGAGCACGTAATGCATGTTTAAAAATCAAAACGAGGCACGGGAGTTTTTATATCACTGTATTTCTGAAGGGAGACTGTCTTTAGAAAATGTTCGATGTCATTTTTATTTCACCTTGCATGTTATATGCCTGATAAAGCAGCGTTTGTAAGCTCAGCGCTGCTTTGTGTACAGGCCAACAGCCCTTACCGGGGAAACCTCTAGTTCTCCCGCTTTATTAAAGCGCCTCCTGTTGGCAGAGAATGAATTTGCATTTTTAATAAATCCGTCTGATTTACGCAGCAAACATATTTTGCTTGTTATCAAAAAATAATCTACTCTAGAGGGACTTAGCTGTTGTTATTGATTCTATTTGGATGTCTACCGGAAGTTAAGTTAGGGCCACAAAAGCGCGCGTGCGCAGTAACGTTTGTTTATGTTGTTGCCGTTGAAACCGTCTACAGAATAAACGGGTAGAAAATAATCCACAGCACTTTTAGTAAGTGAACTTCAAAACCAAACCACTATCATTCTGCCAAGTGAAAGATCCCCGCATTCATGCAGAACATCAAAAAAATTTGACATTACTCATTGTGTTCCTCCCCACGGAAATCTTTAATAAAAGGCGAAAGACATACGATCTGAGGTGAAATATAAGCGTACTAAATAATCTACAAACATCTCACAGGAACGGTGAGAACACGAAGTGCATACGTATGCGAGCAACAAAAACAAAACTGACAGTACATTCATGGTATGGTATTAAAAATAAATAAAATAAAAATGGCCAAGAGACAACAGTTTAAAAGTATTTCGTTATAATGAAAAACACCAAAGTGCTCTGTAGGTACAACGTGTGTTCAAGAAAGCAAAAACTTTATATTGCAATAAAAGTATTAATTCTATCTTCTAAATTAACAGCCAAATGCGTAAAAACTGAAACTTACCTCGTCTCGATCATACACCACCTGCCACATGTTTTCGGAAATTGCTGGAAAACTCATTAAAGGACCTTTTTTGTGGCCTAATGAAGCCTGTGGCTTCACAGTGTTTATTGTGTGAAATGCGTGTTTTTTTTTTTTTTTAATATAACTGTAAATTGATTTTTAGAAAGAAAATAAATGAACACAGAAAGGCAGCTATTAGAAAAAGAATAAAGAAAACATACAGATATTAAAAACAACAGGCATTTAGGATGGGATGCACGCCTCCATCAGGGCCCTGCACAGATTTCTAAAACATGCACAGGACAAAATTAGCACTAATCTTTCATATTACACTTTTATAACAGTATATTTTTAAGCAGTTTTTGCTTATAAATAAATTGCATACAAGAGCAGTTAATAATGTTATGTCCTGAATTAGATTGGAGAGAAGTTCTAAGTGAAAACCTTTGCAGTTTCTTCATAATGCTTTTTGAAAGAGGTTAAAAGGCTCCAAATTCTGACCAGTTGGATGTTTGCCCAGAACAAAAGCACAATGAGTTTTTGCACACTAACTGAACCCAATAGTTCTCCTAAATGAAATCATTTGAATATTTTTCAAGCTCTGTGAAGTTCCAATAAAGAATAAGGCAAAATTCCACCAATTAGTAATTGATATTTTGAACAAGCTTTTTTTAAATTAATTTTTAGTCTAATTTTTAGTAACTTTGTTGTGTGCTTTTGAAATATTTATCATTTTTTATATATTATATATTTTATATTTATAATTTTATATAATTTTTAAATATTACTATTTATTATTTAATAAAGGTCAGATTTAGTTTTTATTTGTTTGCAGTTAGTAGTGTTTTAACTGAAACTTATTCCATGCAGTTCCCAAAGCAACATTTCTAATAGTTTTTCATGTAATATTTTATATCAGCTTTTTTTCAATTAACAAAAATGCTTTTAATAGTTGTAGTTAATGATAGTAACCCTGCTCCACATACAGAAAGACAAAGTTAGAAATGTTTCATCAGTCAGTGTTTTATAATGACTTTTATCATTTTCTCTTTATTGCTGTATTGCATCATGCGCACAAAACTAACTGTTAGGAATTCAGGGTAATAAATGCTCGAAATAATTCATATGCACTATAAAAATGGTGGAAATGGCCTGAGTAACAAGCATAATACTTTCCTTGTCCCTTGCCTCTCTTCTACAGTATGTAGGACGCAGAAGACCTGGATCTGTGAAAAGAAACTGTTTCACTGCATTTCACTCTCTGCCAGTTACAAGTGAGGAAAACTCATCTCGCAGGACCGGGGCCAAAGGGCGTGAGGTAAGACATGGGTGGCCGTCCGCAGTCGTGATTCCACTGCTGAAATCTTTTTCCATGCTGCGGCTCTGTGTGCTGGACAGTGTGGGAAGACATGTGGGATGAAAGAGCGTTTGGTAAATGCCCCAACCACACAGTGTTTAAAGTCTACGCTGGGATGTTTAGATACTTTTGGAAATCAAGTGAAAAGGATGGAAAGTCTGCTATGAGAATTCAGAGCCCTTTAGATAACAGATTAGCTAAACCTGAGTCTCCGGCCAGAAGATCACAGCGAAAATGTTCCATTTCTGCATTGAAACCACTTCAGAAAAGTGCTCAAAAAATAAATGCATCACTTCTTGAAGGAATCGTAAATTAATCTCTCAAAACCTGTGAAGCATGTGATTGTTGAGGTTTATTTGTTTCTACATTGACCTCTGACCTCTATAATAAGGATGCTGCAGTGCAATTTCTTGATGGATAAAATCCATTTTAGACAGGCTAATCCATACTTATTAGTTATTTTGTCCACATATAAGGAGTTATAAATGCACAAATGTGAAGATCAACATGTTTTGGACTAGTCCGCCATTATCTATGAACATCTGCTGGCTTATATGACCCAAAACACTGTTTAGTTTAGTTGGCTTCCTGCTCAGCTCTCATGCCTGTCTGGGACGATGCTCTGGTCCTCTAGAGGAGTGAGTTAGTGCCAGTGTGGTTTGGGTATCCGGTAAGACCACCACCGCCTGTCCACATCATGACCTCCAGTATGTTAAAGCAACAGAGGGGAGTGAGCCATTCATGAACACATTCAAGAGAAAACACAAAACATACACTAGCGTTCAAAAGTTTGCGGTCAGTAATGTTTTTGAAAGACGACGGCACCAAGGCTGCATTTATTTGTTTAAAAATACAGTAAAAACTATAATTTTATGAAATATTATTACAATTCAAAATAACTGTTGTCTATTTGTATGTATTGTAAAATGTTATTTATTCCTGTGATGCAAAGCTGAATTTTCAGCATCATTACTCCAGTCTTCAGTGTCACATGATCCTTCAGAAAACATTCTAATATGCTGATTTGCTGCTCAAGAAACGTTTCTTACTATTATCAATGCTGAAAACAGTTGTGCTGGTTCTTATCCCCTGATCTGCAGGTATGTAAATCGATAGGAATTTTTGTATCCATTTTATTGTTCATAAATCAAAAATTGTAAATCAGATCACTTGGAAAAGTACTGTCCTTTTTATAATAAAGCCAACAGTCAGGTTATGGCAGTCTGTGTAAACAATGACACTGTTGGCTTTGTAGAAGAAGAAAAAATGTATTAAAAAAAATGATAAACAAAACCCATTTTATTATACATATGGAGGAAACTTGGAGGATTGCACTTTCCAGTCACTCAACCTGCTCAGTTCTGCATGGAAAGCAGTTGTTCCTGAAATCAATGGCATCAAGTTCAGCTGAGGTTTTTTTGTGATGTTGGCCTCAGTCTATAAGCTCTTTTATGATTGTATGACTCAGAATTATGAATTATGGGACTTGATCCCTCCCCAGCAGAGTTGAACATAAGTGTAATTCATTAGGCAGGAGAAGAGGCACGTGACGTTGAGGAGATGAACAGAGATGTCAGACTTTTTCTCCAGCATGTGGACTCCATTTGTGCGGCGCATGAGAGCGTTTGGCACAGAAGCCCTTCGTTATCTCTCAATCCATCTGCTCAAGCCAAATTATCATATCCTCCAGACTCCAATGAACGTAAATCATTGGCGGGAACACGGACACGTTTTCCCTGGCCGTCATAAAACGATGATTTAAAGCCACGGGCTGTCAAAACACGGCCATACAGATTTCACGCAGCAGTTTAGGCAGGGAACACAAGGACTTCATCTCATCTGAACAATTTATGGTCTCTGTGGGACAGCGGACAGATGAGCGCTTGGCCCACCAGCAGACAGGAACGCACAGGAAACTCAGGCCTGTATTTAGTAGCCCAAAGCATTGATATACCCATCAGCAGGGAGTTCCTCGTTCTTCCAGGAGAAGTCAGGATACACACTTCTGGCATATGAACACCCGAACACCGAACACCCTTTCTACCCATTTATAGCCTATATATAAATCTAAATCACGTCAATCATAAGTCAACTAATTTTCAATGTAGTTGTTTTAAAAAAAATTATATTTGGAAAAAATGATTAATTATTCAAAATTATAGCCTACAACTAATTACGTAAATGTAATCTATAAATGTTAATTAAATGTTAATTTTAACTATTTAAACAACGCAACGTCTATCTATCTATCTGTCTGTCTGTCTGTCTTTATTTGAAGAAGGGTGTACATGACTTTTGTGTTTTATATGTGGGCAGCTTCAGTGAAATGAAATCAGTGAGGGTTTGAATCTGTGCAGTGAATGGGAATGGGCTTTTGGAAAGCAGCGTGACGTGAAACCGCCTGACTGAGTAGTATGTCAAATGTGGAAACGGTTCTGGCCTACGAGCCCCCAAATGAATGATAGATGTGATATTTTCCCTGCAAACACAAACATCTTCAGTGATTTCAGCTGTTGAGGATACACCCGGGACAAAAAAGCCCAGACCACCGTCACAGCCAAATGAGGATGAATTCTTTTTCTGGATTTTTTCATCTATTTTTACAACTTCCATTCAATTCCCCGGCTGATCGTTGAGCTCCATGTGAAGACAGGCTGCTCGGGCCGCACAAGATGATCCTGGTGTAGACGGCCATACCTGCAGGTGCTTTACCCTGCTGACGAATGTTTTGGAGGACAACGCAAAGGATTTTTCTTAACTTTTGCATTCTTTCATCTTAACAGGCCAGTGATGGTTCAGTTTATGTCATTAAAGATGAGCTTTTCCATCAGACATTTTTTACAAAGTGCAAAATGCAGGGAAATGTTTGCTCATTAAGAACTAAACCAGCCCTGTGTCACTGGACCTCTGAAGATTTATGCCAGTGATGAGATGGAAGATGGACAACAACAAATAATAAGATGCACCAGCCAGACCAGAAAAACCATGACTAAAGTGATTTTCCAGAAGCGAGTTTGAGAAAAGTTAATTGTGCATAGACTTTGATCATGCTTTTGGATTGGAACGCTCTTGTCCAACATCAAAACTTGATTTCTGTTTGCTGCTAGTGGTCATATATAGGCTAGTCTATATAATGAAATGTATAAAAGCTGCTTAATTGTCTGCTAAGTGGAAACAAAAGATCTGCCATTATACTAATGAACAGGGCCGTCGCTAGTGGGGTGAAAGGTGGTGACGATTATAGGGGCTCACGGCTGAGGGGGGGGAGGCCCCCGGGGGGCCTCCGGCAATTTCAACCGACTGGCTGAGGCCAGCCTAAAAAGACGCTCAGGACAGTTGACGGGCCACTGCTGCGCGTCGTCACGACAACTTATCATTTGCACGTGTTTTTCAGCCTTGCCAATTTAAGCATTCAAAAGAGTTTAAAGCATTCAAACACAAGATGCGGAAAAGCTCAACTGAGTACTCTCGCGCCGTGTTTGGTGCACACGCAGAGAGCCGCGTCTCACGGACAGCAAGACCAAACCCAGCTCTCCTTCGCATCATCCTGCATCTGAACAAACAAATACAAATCGCAGTTTAAACATGCAAACAGCAAAAGATTTGAAAGAGCCGAATTCAGCACCAAAGCGCATTAACACCGAATTTGCCTCTTCTTGCTCTTGTACAGACAAATACATACAAAATTATGTCAGAATACCCGTCTTGGAGAGTATCCTCAAAAAAACTGTCGGTTATGTCTTAAGTGAAAGTAAACAGTTGAGAAAGAAATCGGATGTGCATTATTATATTGGATGCATTGTCTCTTAAAGTGACCGTCCCTAATTTACTAGAGCTGTCGGTCTCCTTAATGTTAATCCAAGAAAATGAAAAAGAAAATCACTCACTGCTCTTCACTGAATTACTTTGTAGTTTAACAAGAATGAATCCACAGTCAAACCAAAAATTATTCAGACACCAAATATAATTTGTGATCTTTATTTTACTAGTGGGTGCAGGACACTATAGTTCATTTATGTAAGTGAGGATAGCAAAATAAAGTAAACTGTGACATATTATTCCCAAAAATTCTTCATACAGTGGTGGACTACCAGTAAAACTGATAAAAGATTTGGGAACAAAAAATATTCAGACACTTTGACCTGACCATGTTTTGCTTACGTGTTTTTTCTTTAATTGCTATGCAACCTTTTTACAGACTGAACAAAATTAAGCATTGCTTGGTAATTGTTCAAAAAAGTATTGATAGTTGTGTAAATATTGTCACACTAACAGTTGTCTGAATTTTCCTTTCTATCAAAGTTATCTGACATTATCAAGATGAATTTGTTCTGACACAGTTTAACTCTGAGTTCTTGTCATATTTTATTACCATTTTCTAAACTATAGCAAATGAACTGTGATAATGTGAGGAATGTTGAAGGTGTCTGAATAAATTTTTGTTTGACTGTATATTTAATTTTACAGTGAAGACTATGCAGTGCTATTTTACATTTAATTATTCGTTTTCTGTACCTGGACACTTACAAACCTCAAAAAACTTAAACATTGTGTAAATAGCACATATAAATAAATAGAACGAACATACAAATTAAACAATTTCAAACAGGGCCCACTGGTACAACCTGCACCGGGGCCCCTTAAACCCCAGCTATGGCCCTGCTAATGAATAAACATACAGGCCTAATCAAATTATGTTGTCCAGTTTTGTATTTGAAATCTGTTTCGAGAATGATAAAGCCTATTTGTTGCTCATTCTCTTTTGTTTATGCATTTAAATCAGCTAAATACTCTTCCATTAAGCATGATTGGTAATAGACCTTAATCATGGTAGCGCCATATTTAATTTCTGACAGGAATGAAAACGACGCTGAGGAAGAAAAGTAGGCTACAGCGCGTTCATTGATTGATTGCACGGTTGTTTAACATTAACATAACGATTAAGCTGACGAAACGTCTTATCTAAAAGAACTTTATGTAGACAAAACGATTGTTTTGAACGGTCTGAAATGTGAAAATTATGATCTTCCCTTTTAGAGTGCGTGGCATCATAAAGAAGTCTTTCCCTCACAGCCTCGTTTTAGTCTGCGTTAAATTCAATACGGCGTCTGACCTGACTGGTCTAGAGTTAACTACTTAATAATGACGTGAAATACACTGAACATTGCTGCATTGTTAGGTTTGTGTTTGCAGTGGTCTCTCGTGGTCAGTAGATGGCAGTGTTGCATTATCAGAGTGGACTTATCACGTTGTTCACTAACATATGTTGCCTGTCCTGAACCCGTTTGGACAAGAGGTCTTTCAGAAGCGACGGTAGTGCGGTGTTAATTGTTAGAGATGGGCTCAGCGTTTTTTTTTTCTTCCTTTCTTCCTTTCTTTCTTGCTAAGTAAGGCATGTTTTTGGTCTTGTCGCAGTTGGACAAGGTCCGTCTGTCAAACAAATTTGTGAAACAAAGATTTAACCTTTTCTAATGAAGGTTTTGAGGGTTTTTTTAGTTTTTTTTTTTTACTGTACATGAAAAATCAATTTTATTTTGTATCTCATTTTTTATGCAAGTTTATTCTCATATTTTTAATAAACAATTTCTTACAACCATAAAAATATGATACACGTGTGTGTGTGTGTGTGTGTGTATAGCTTATATATTCTAATTATAAATTTGTTGTTGTTGTTGTTGTTATTATTATTATTATTAAAATCATGCATCTGAATTCCACATGACGACGTCTGATCTCGAGTGGTCTAGACTTTCAATTAAAGCATGAGAATATTTTTCAAATAGAACATAAAAATCCTTGTAGAATTTTTCAATAAATAGAAATTTTGAGAAACATTATCAGTATTTGCTCTTATTTTTATGATTGCTCTGTTCTGACGTTTCTTTACTATAAAACAATTAAAACATAGGCTAAATGTGTCAAGATTTTCCGTTCAAATATTTGATTTCAGCTAAGAAATTTCTCTTAAATTTTTCTGATTTGAAACATTAGAAATGAACTGACATTTAAGTCAGTTTAATGAAAGATGTCACTTAAATCTCTCTCACTCACGCGCGCGCGCACACACACACACAAGCAAAGAAATTCTGTGCTTTGAACATGAACATGAACTTGAAGTGTTTTTTGCCCTGAATCAGGTGACCAGGAGAAATCGTCGTTCTGTTTGGCGATCCCTAAACAGTTTTACTTATTTTTCTGAATGAAAATAACTCCAGATTTTTGCTACAAAAAGTAGCACAGGACCTGTGTTCAACAGGAACCCTGAAAAGACTTCGATGTTATGACATGAAAAGTCTGTGAAATGTTAAGGACCAGAGAAAAAAATAAAAGTTTTCCTATTAATTGATTATCTTTTATTAAAAAATAAAAAATAAAAATTGTGTTGATCGAAACTTTTGTCAACATGTCTTACTGTTTTTGTTATGGTTCATGGTTTAATGTGTGGAAATATTAACTTATGAAACAGGAAAGAGTAAGCCCAAACACATGCAATGGTTGATTCAAGACATACAAAAAGAACAGAATCAGTATACGGGTCTGCACAGATAATTTTAATCAAATTAACAATTGATATTGAAAAATGATATAGTTATTTAGTGCACGGCACAGGTCAAATGCCCTATTTCAGTACTTTCTTCGACATTTACAATGCCTTCCTTTTCATTACCCTTAAAATTATTTTAAAGTAAAAATAATTAAAAGCTACTTTTCTGTCTTATTTTTGGCAGATATTTTTGTGACTTCACAGAGCAAGAAGTAAATGTAAACCACATCTAATTTCAGAACAAACTTTTTAAATTATAATTAAATAATAGGCTACTAGCTTCTGAATTTAAAAGACTTTTTAACTATACCACCCACGATTAAAAAAACCCGTTTAAGGCATGTTTTCTGATGACTGCAGTCAGTTTAAATCTAATAGCAATTATATCAAAGCGTAATTGCTCTCAAATCTTTCGATAAGACTGAGTGAAAACAAACAGAGCTTTCAAACGGTTTCTTTGCAGTTAAGTTCAATTGGCTTCATTACCAAAGTGCTTTGGCCCACCGGCTGGACCCGAAACAAACAGTCCAAATTATTGTAAGGGTTACACAAACATTCCCAAACCAGACGCTGGAAAACCCCCTTCTGGTCTGCTTAATCCCAGGAGACATTCGGATTAGATACGGATATAGTAAACGTACAATCCTGCCTCTTTTTAATCTGATAGGCTAAATTAAAATTAAAGTGTCTGTAGGTTGAACACGTCGCTGTCTTTCAATGATGCTATCCAGGGGTGCGTTTCCCAAAAGCATCGTTAGCCACCTATGATCGCAAATTACATAATTCAACGATTCGGTGTTTCCCGAAACCATAGTTCAAACATACATTCGCAAAAACATTGCAAAATCAACATGGTTGGAACAGAAGCTATGATTAGAAGCGTAATATCAAGTTAGTTTGACATATGGGCTAAAATGGCTAGTTTATGCATGGACACAATACACGCAAACATGTAGTAGCTATAGCTACATTGTGCAGGCCTTTCATTCAACTTAAATATATGTAGGTTTAATCTGTATATTTTAGCTTGTCAAAAATCAGCGCCGTTTTTGAAGAGTGCGCATGTGCAAAAATGACCATTGGAACCCTGCATATGAACAGAACCTTATTAATCAAACATGAAATAAGGCAAAATGACGGAACAAAAAAAAAAAAGGTCCTCAAATGCCATATTCGTTACATCAGCATCTTGGAAATATCAAATCCATTAATTAGAAGTTAGTCCACTTTCTCATGTCGATTGTATGATAGATCTTGTGTAGCCACGCCCCTTTTCTGCGCTGTGCTGCGTTGTCTTCTCAATTCGTATTTCCACAGCGACCTTCAAGTCCTACGAATTTTTGCATGAACCGCAGTTTTAAAATCTTACCGGTCTACTGACATTTGTTATGACAACCGCTTGGAACATTACCATGCACACGATAACTTTCATTAATTCTACAATATATAAATAGTGACGATAGCGATATCGCAAAAATGGAAATTCAAAGACAAAATTCTAAAGATGGCTGCGCACTTGTTTCTCTGACGCATGTGAGGTCTTATAGAGATTAAAACGACTGAGATGCGACAATACAGTTTCGAAAACCAGTCGTGAGTGACTAGTTGATTAGTTTCTTGAACGATTCATAGTATTATGGTAGTTAAACAGCGAGTTAACATCGTTGTACAGGAAACGCACCCCTATAGGAAAGGTGTCAGTCACCACAATGAAATGTTAGTAGCCTAAATATTTAGGTGGCCTGTTAGTTACCTAAACATAGATGTATGTGTATACATACAAAACAGCATGTTGGAGTCTATTCAGAGTCGACAGTAATCCTGCATCTGGGTAATACAGGTTTTAGGTGCTGAAAAGAAACATGGGCATACTCTTTAAGCTATTAATGACATACAACAAGTGCAACCAAAAAGATTCAAAACATCATTAAACCCACAGACGAGTGTTTAATAGACACTTTGACACAGGTGTGGACTATTTTGTGGTTGGATTCAAGACAATGTCAATAAAAGGATTTAGAACTGAGATTTAGAGCTGCGGTTTTGCGTATTGTCATCCCAATCCAGAAATGTATTAAAAAGGGTCATAAATATGTGACCTTTCTCCCTGAGAATGTTGCTCATGACCCCTTCTGCACATGCAATTAACTGCCAGTTACCGTCTTAAATATTATGTTTCTTGTGGGCATTGATGGTTCCATGAAGAATAAGGATATCCAAATCTTTCCATTGCACAAAAGGTTCTTTATAAGTTCTTTTATTAAGAATCAAGCACTGAAAAGTTCTTTGAGGAACCAAAAATGGTTCTATGGCATTCGCTGCAAAAACCGCCTTCTGGAATTATTATTTTTAAGTGTTTTGGAACATTTTGACATTTGACTTAATATTTTGTCCTCTTACTCTAGCGTTGCTTTAGATGAACACGATTACGGCCGAGTCTTCTGTATGCTGTTCTGTGAGACTTCCTCTCCAGGGGCCCTGATTTTAGATGGTCATTCCTGCGCTATCATCATAGATCAGGAATATTCTGTCGACAGGAAGCCCATTCTTCCCCTTGGTTTGACTCACCCTGTCATTTTCCCATCTGCCCGTGTGAGCTGCAGCCCAAATGATGTGTTCTGATCGGTGTGCATCAGTGCCTCTCCAACTGTCTGTGGCTACAGGGAATTCACAGCAGCCCAGCCAAACGCAGTGTCCATACTGGGAGATGAGCTTTCCGTGGATGAAACTGGGGATTTCCTGACGTCTTTTGACCAGAGAACAGAAATAGAAGCCACACATACAGGTGCATCTCAATAAATTAGAATGTTGTGAAAAAGTTCATTTTTTCTTGTAAGTTATTTCAAAAAGTAAAACTTTTATATATTTTAGATTCATTGTAAAGTAAAACATTTCAAAAGTTTTTTTTTTTTTAATTTTGATGATTAGAGCTTACAGCTCATGAAAGTCAAAAATCAGTATCTCAAAATATTAGAATATTTACATTTGAGTTTCAATAAATGACCATCCATACAGTATAAATTCTGGGTACTTTGAAACCACAATAATGGAGAAGACTGCTGACTTGGCAATGATCCAGAAGATGAACATTGATACCCTCTTTGTGGAGGGCATCAATGTTCAAGTCACAGAGGGTCATTACTGAAAGGTGTGGCTGTTTACAGAGTGCTGTATCAAAGCATATTAAATGCAAAGTTGACTGGAAAAGAAGAATTTGGGTAGGAAAAGGTGCACAAGCAACAGGGATGACAGCAAGCTTGAGAATACAGTCAAGCAAAGCTGATTGAAACACTTGTGAGAGCTTCACAAGGAGTGAACTGAAGCTGGAGTCAGTGCATCAAGAGTCACCACGCTCAGACATCTTCAGGAAAAGGGCTACGAGCCACTTCTGAACCAGAGACAACGTCAGAAGCGTCTTACCTGGGCTGTGGAGAAAAAGAACTGGACTGTTGCTCAGTGGTCCAAAGTCCTCTTTTCAGATGAAAGTAAATTTTGCATTTCATTTGGAAATCTAGGTCCCAGAGTCTGGAGGAAGAGTGGAGAGGCACAGAATCCATGTTGCTTGAAGTCCAGTGTGAAGTTTCCACAGTGACCACATTTTGAATGTTATGATTACAATTAAACCATCTTTCTCAGCAATTTCATTAAGCTTTTTTAGTGATGTTAACCACCACAAATCTTTTCAGTGACTTTTGTAAGACTTGGTCTAAGAATAATTTGTACTATTTCAGTGAAAAATATATAAGGTAAAGTGCACTTGAAAAACTTGCTAGAAAGGTGGCGCTAGAAATTTCAAGGAACCCCAAATTGTTTCAGATGACATTTTAGACCCCATGCTATAACTTTACCAAATTTCATAACTTTTTACCATACCGTTCAGCAGTATAGTCGAATAACATTAGGGAACACTAACAACACTTTGGAGCTATAGGCACATTTGATTCAGGTTTATATTTCATGCTGTGTAATGCCTACAAACATTAAAAAAAATTTACAAACATAAAATTAAGTCATCTGTTTCCAAAAACAACCAATTATTCTAAGAAATGGCAGTTATGTTACTCAAAAGTCAACCGGCTCCCGCCCTCCTTCTGTGTTGACCCTTTACGCCACGGCGCCTTCCCGGTCGGCCTGCCACCCTAATTTTGCCCATAATCGAGTCCCGCCATTTCTCTAAACCAACAACATCAAAGTAGGACTCCACCACTCCTGATAGCAGGATAATTTAATGGCTGAGTCTCGTTCTTTGGTGGGTGGAGGGTTGAGAGATGCTATCACCCGTTTCCAACAATTTAATCATAGCAATTAGAACAAATTTTTGATCTGTAATTTGCTTTCATCTGTAACGACAGAATCGATTGCCCAATGGAGCTTGTTTGACGTGCGCAAGGAGCTAAGAAAAAGAAATTTCTATTTTTGGCTGTTTCTATTTTCACTCACAATATTTATTGTGGGTTTGCTGCTGTGTCTTCTGGATGAACCAAATGCGACGCCGTGGTTGGCTGTGTACATTACTCAGAATCTTAACAGATTCCAGTCAGTCTGTTCATGGGTTTGTTGTAATTAGTACCGATGATTAATGCCGTGAGGAACCCACAAAACAGGCACATACACGCCTGCAGACACACTCACACACGGCTCAGTGTTTCCTATACGGATTGTTTGCGATGATGAAAATGGCTCGTTCTCATGCTGAAGCAAAACCCCGAGATACACAGAACTCCCAGAGATCTCTGCAGGAATGTCTTTGTGCGAAATGTGAAATATTCATTCGAGTTAAATAAACCCTTCAGTCCTACCCTGAAGTCAACCGCATCCAGATTTTAATCTTGCACATGAGACAAATCTGACCATGACTTTCTTTAAGCCCAGGTGCCGCGCTAGAGGTGCTTTTGACAGGGTTTATCACCCACACGGCAGATCATTTACAACAGCCCCCAGCTCTTACCAGCAGATAATCTCTCTGCTCGGCTTTGCTTACAAACAGTGCGGGTTCTGTGACACACATCATCACCCCTCTCGACTGCGGCCTGCATCATGCACACACGCTGTACGCTCACTGAGATCGCTTAAAGGACTAGTTCACTTAAAAATGAAAATTCTGCCATTGTTTATTCACTTTCATGTTGTTTCAAACATGCATGCTTTTATTTTGAAGAATCCTCATCTCACAGCAACGGTTCCTAGTGACCATGTCAAGCACAAAAAGCAACATGACGCTAATGTATATGCCTCTAGTGCTATGTTTAAAATGGTCTAAAACTTTGTTTTTATTTGTGCTTCCATGTGCTGAGCTTCCCTAACCTTTCTTAACCCTACTGTATCATATTTTATAGACAAATTTCTAAGGCCCAAATGATCAAATGATCAACATGATCAGAAAAAAAAAACTGTTGCACAAAATCTACTACATGCCTTCTGTCATCTGACCAATAGTCTCCATGTTTTTAGCAAGTAAAATTCCTTTTGGCATAATTGTACAAACGTCCACCTTTGGGGTTCATGTGTCTTTCTGCTGTAAAATGCTTAAAGAGTTGCATCAAGTAAACATAAGAATAACTTTTATATTGTTTGTAATATTTCAGCACAAATATTTACTGGACTGAATCAACTTAGGTTTACTTGATTATCCATGCATCATTTTTTTTAGAAAAATCATGTTCAAGTTCAGGCTTTTGGGGAACGTTTATTTGTTCATCTCTCATCATCATTTTTTTGCACTGCATTATATGTTTTGAAACAGAGCCTTCTTTGATCATAAAACTAAGCATTTAAATCTCATCTTACTAAGACATTATTGGGAGATAAGTACTCTACTGTTATAAAGATCTCATTGATTTACGTTACAAACTATTAGAATTTCATCTTACTTTTGGCATATAAATGACAGCATCTGTACCAAATTGCATATTTTAGCTCAGTTTGGGCCTCTGAAAAAAATGTAAATGTTTTTTTCCTCCTTGAGTATGTGCTCCATATTCTTACTATATCATACTATATGAGGCATAAAAGCCTGATGCATTAAACACGATACAAAACATAAAACACATATGCAAATGTTTTGTTTTTATATTTTGACTAAAGGTTTAATAAACTAATATTTAAAAACAAAAAAATACTAGCTAGCACATTAGCATTATTTTTTACATGAAAAATATGAGATATGCAAGAACAAGCCAAAAACTCAGAAACATAACAGAAACTCTTCTAAATTCTCATGATTCTGATTCTGACAATTTTGGAATGGAGTGAAATTATTTCAAAACAATGAACATCGCCATATCAAATCCACTCAAACTGTTCTTTGATCATACAAGGGGTGTGGCCAAAAGCTCAGCCTGTATTAATTGATATTGAAAGACACTTGAGGTCTAGGCGATGACATCAGGGTGCTGAAGCCAAAACAACTGACCAGTTCTTCAGATCTAACCATGTGTGTGAGGCAGAGCTTTGACTTCATGCAACAATCACACAGGGTCAGCTGAACTGATGGGTGAAGACTGTGATGTTTGGCACAGCGAGACCCTGCATCCATTCCTCTGGATATAGATCTGCTTTGGCTAACGCTGGTTGAATAAGTTTGTTGTATTTGGAAATTGTGTCATTGATGAGAGCTCGCTGATGAACTATGCTTCAGAAAATGAGGCATTTTGTTCCACTGAAATTATAAAATCATTTTCGTATGTGATTATATCCCTGTTAAGACTGGTTCAGTCTCACTTGTGCTTTCAAAAACCATTTGTTTAAACCATGATACTTGATCTCACTGTGACAATTAAATTTTCGTAGTTCCCTTTGATTAAGTATCATTTTATGTAACTTTTATTTCCACAACAATATGTTTTTCCACTAAAGAGCACCCTATACGTTTGAATAGCTGTTAGAATAATGTTGACAAATTTTCAGTAAACTAAACATTTACAAAAAGGCTTGCACAAGTATTTTTTTAAATGTGTAGAGAAAATTTAGCCTAATATGGCAACATTATTATTTTTTTTTTTTGTCCATTTTGCATGGGTTCCATCATATTATATATTAGAGATCGACCGATATATCCATTTACCGATATTTTTCCCGATATTTAAGCATTTTACCATAATCGGATATCGGTTTTGTAATATCGGATTCACCGATAAATGCCGCCATCTTGTGGGTGTTATGAGAATTGCGCGCAGGATCGCCATTGCAGCGCGTCTGAGGGGAGACGAGACAACAACAACGGCGTGCACAAGTACTTGATTTGCTGTATTTAGTAAACTTTATTTAACATAACAGACATTAATGCACAAATTAGATGCATTACATAAATGCCTGTTATGTAGTTTATGCAGCTTGGCTCTAAGAAATAGAGAGCAACTCACGGAATCATATAAATAATCCGTCAAGTCCTGTCCCAATAAAGAAGTAACTTTGCCTGAATTAAATATAATATGCAGCCATGAATGAGCAGATATTGTAAATAAAAGCCCTGAATTGAATTCTCTCTCGGTTGTCTATGCTCATCGTTAGTCTCGTGAAGTCGGAGTCACGTATAGTCTAAAGGCCCGGGTAAGTTTCACTTTCCGAGTTCTGTCCTGTCTCGAGCACAGCCGCATCCGTGCAGCTTTCAAAGTATACTCGCCGCGGATGAGTGCGGACGGACGAGCTCGACACACTCAAAACCGTCAAGTCCTCTCCCAATACGGATGTAACTTTGCAAACAATACAACCATGAATGCGCGCATGTTGGAAATGAAAGCGCTGAATTAAATTTTCTCTCTGTTGTATATTTGCTCATCATTAGCCTTGTGAATCCGCTTCATATTGCTGTTCGCTCAGCGGGTTGATGCTCAGGAAATGCTCCAGCACGGCCTCCGCATGTAACTTTTAAGATTCACTTGTTTAAAACACCTTTAAATTGTAGCAGCATTTACTATATAATTTATTTCGCTAATAAACATTTAAATAAATACATATAAAAAATACAATAAAAACTCTATGGAAATTAATAATTTATCTCCGCGAGCGATCGCAGTTTGAGTATTCTTTGATAAACCGCGCTGTCAGCAGGCATTTCATAATCTACAAGGACAAAAACAATAATTTTGAGAAATGCAATAAAATACTTTGTATTTATAAAAAATAAAAATAAAAGTTTGTTATATTCCAATATTCCAGAGAATATTATTCAGTGAATTAACATTATCCAGTGAATTATTCTCGAGTCTATTAAACAGCTTATAAACCTAGTAAAACTGTAATTTAAAATGAAGTTGATATGACTCCTGTCTTTATTTTCTCCATTTGAAAACATTAGATATTCTACATTCATTTTGCTTATTGTTAATATTAGTGTTGTTCTGCTGATGCTTTTTATAAATAAAATGTATTTGTTTATTGTTGTAATATGAAGATTAAATTTAACATGAAAGACTGCAAATTTTCGACACTTAAAAAAAAGATGACTGAAAAGGGGAAAAACCAAAGTGAAGTATTTTATAACAGTAAATAAATATCGGTTCTGCATATCGGTTATCGGGCACATAAACATGCAAATAATTGGTATGGTATCGGTTCTAAAAAATCAATATCGGTCGATCACTATTATATATTAGATTTAAAGGAATATTCCACCAAAAATGGAAAATTCTGTCATTGATTATTTGCCCTCATGTAGTTTCAAACCTGAATTCATTTCTTTCTTTTGATAATTTGAAGAAAGTTGGTAACCAAACTTTGGTTCCCATTGACTTCCATTATATTTTTGGTCCATATAATGTAAGTCAGTGGAAACCAAAACTTTTTGGTTACCAACATTTTTCAGAATATCTTTGTGTTCCACGGACCAACGAAAGACATACAAGTTTGGAATGACATGAGAGATCATGACAGAATTTTAATTTTGGATGGACTATCCCTTTAAGTAGTGTGTGATTAATGGTTTTGTCTTTTTCTGTTGATTTTAGGATAAAATATGACCCCGGCCTTCTTGACAGATGTCATGAGATTCACAGAGAAAGATGATCGCTCACTGATGATGAAGCACATCATATGAACGATGTCTTTCATTTACAGAAGAATTTATTTGGCCCACGAGTTTCTGTATTGACCCAGCGGTCTTTGGCGTATTCCGGCGTACAACCACCCGTCACTCCTTTAAGTTTTAACGAGCCAGGCTTGTATGACCCAAGAAAACAGCTTAATTACCCTCTCTGGGCTCTGTTTGAGACGTGCAGGGGTGGGTGGTCCGCTGCAGTCTTCCCCTGCATAACACTCAAATGTGTGCTGTGCGTCCATTAAAAAGGAAAAAATAACAAAATGCCTCATTGAAAACACTTGAAATGACTTAAACATGCGTTCTTATTGGCTCGTTTATTGGTTAGACTAACAATAAAACAGCAAGGTCAAACACTGACTTTCTGTGATCTCATGACATTTTCAAATGTTTATACTTTCATGTGCTGAAATTCATCAGTTACCACATGCATTCAAACATCCCACACAAAAAAGACAAAATAGTTCACTCCTTGCATTTCCAACTGTACTTTTAACTGTCTAAGAAAGATAAAGTTGAAATACATTAGCAACACACGTCAAACGCCAACATTCTGTTTCAGAATCACATTAACACTTTAGAATGTTAAAGTTCAGATTCATTTTAGAATGTTACATTACAGAATATCTGAATATCGTTCGTTATGCTAGTGTGTTCTGGGTGGTCGCTAGGGAATTGCTAGGTGGTTTCTAAGATTTTATCGGGTTTACTAATTGGCTAAACGAAAATACAATAGTAAACCATTGTACAAGCAAAGCTCTCAGTTAGCAGTAAACCTGTAATTGCCTCACCTGAATAAGTGTCGATGTAAAAGCAGCTTCTTCAAACTGAAGAAAAGTAAACATTTAAGTGCTTATTTTTGCTTACTTTCCTATTTCGCTAATTAATTTCATACAACTGCCAAGAGTAGTAGTCTACGTACCAGATAGATTTGAGCACATGGCTATACGCGTGAAGATTCTTTGTTTGGAGGAACCGATTCAGTTGAGTGGTTGAGTCATTAATGCTGGAACCATTCCATGATTCATGGTCGAAATGAACCGATTCAAAAGATTCACTGATTCCTGAATCAGATATCACTTGTTCTCATTCTAAACAGCTGAGAATAATGTAAAAATCCCTGTGTATTTAATAAAAAAGCTTTGCTACTGAAATCAATAAAAATAGAAATGTAGTTAATCTAAAAGCATTACCAGTTTTAGTGAGGCTATACATTACTTACCCTTGTGAAAAATAACCATGGTTTTATTATAGTAAAAGTGTAGTAACCATGTTTTTTTGGCGTATTGATTACAATTTGTATAACCTACGAGTACCATGGTTAAACTATATAGTTAGTGTAGCAAAACCATGGTTAATTTGTGGTTACCATGGTTTAACTACAATCACCATGTTTTTTATTCATTTGTAGAAAAACCATGTTATTTTTCATAAGCATAGAAGATACAGTGCTGTATATGTCTAAGCGAAGCCAAACTGTTTTATGTCGCCATTTTCCTGAACTTTGACCACCTAATAAAATTCAATCAAGCAGAAGACCATCAGAAGAATATCCAAAAGGCACTTATGTCACCTGTAGTTAATTAGTCTCTCTTTTTAATGTCTAATTAAAGGCTTTACTGCCTCTCTTCCCACACCTTTACTGTCTAATGAAGTCTGTATGTGCTTTGATAGAGTTTTGAATCAGTGAGAATAAAAATATTATATTAAAAAGTACACTACAATCATGTAATTTCTCATTTCTTTTCAACATTTTCACTTGTCAGATTAGTTCGTCTTTTTCCATATTTCCTTGTTTTGTTATACTAACCAAGTTAATGCTATTTTTAGCATTATTAACTGACAGTCGACAGGCTCTTGTCATTGATATCCTTGTAATATCTGCTGCCTGAACCAATTAGCAAAGACATTGTACGTAGACCATGAACGTTAGACCATTTCTCCAGAGACTGAGCCAATGATTAAAGCCTCTTATCACCGACATGGAACAAATGAGGAGGTGATTTGAGAGGTGAGACGTATAACTCCTAAGATCACTTTCAATTGCTCATTTCTTAATCTGTTTATTGTAAACTAATGAGTGTGACTGTACAGTTTTTACCAGGGTCAAGGATTTTCTATTCCCTTTGAGGCCTTTTGATCAGTCAAAGACAGTTTTGTGTCAGTGATATTAACAGTGGACACACGTCTAATTGTCAGCCCATTTAAAAGTCTTTAACATTGTGATACTTTTAACATAGAGTTCCCAAATATCTCCCAGATAACTGATTTAAATGTGAATGCAAATAAAGCATTTGATGTGTATGTGCATGTTCTGAGCATTTGAGTTCGTGATTTCATGGTCACTATACAGTAGTTGTGTATAGATAAGTCTCTTGAGAGCTAAAAAGCACCAATGCTACAGACAGTCTACCTGCACATATATCCCAGCATGCATCTCTTTCGCCCTTCCTTCTTTTCTTTTGTAACACATCACCTTTTCACATTAACAATACTATCTGCATCAGGGGCGTCCACAGTACCACCCAGAAGGGCTGAAAACATCCTCCTCCACTGCAGGTCCTGAATGAGCCCCCATTCGATGCATCTCTCTCACACCAATGTGTACACAGAACCCATTCAGAGCTGATGGGCTGAGAGGAAACAACACATCCACACTCACTCAGCGCACACACGAATGACAGATGAGATGAAGAATACTGGCTTCACATGAGACACAATAACATTTTAATCAGTCTATTTGAAGAATAACGAAGTGATCATGATATGTTGTCCGTCAGCACAACAATCCTCCTTTCTCCTACACTCCTAAAACAAAGCTTTCGCACAGAAAAAAAACTTTTTTTGTGCCACTGAAGAACCTTTCAATTAACATTTCTTAAAATAACCATTTTTCTTAGTGTGAAGAATATTTTTCCACAATAAAGAACCTTTTGTCCAATGGAAAGGTTCCATGGATGTTTAAAGGTTCTTAATGGAGCCATTACTGCAATAAAGAGTCTTTATTTTTAAAAGTGTAGATTGCAATGAGATGAAATGGACAAGTCTCCTGCTTCGCAGATTTTTCTCCTGAGAAAAAGACCTCAAAAAGAAAGAGACAAAATTGAGAGAGCAATAAAACACAAAACACATATGAATCCCCTGAGTTATAAAAGAGCAGCATCTGAGCAGTAACTTTTTCTTTAGGTGTCTTTGCTTTCGTTGACGTCTTGGTCATGATCTTCACCTTCAGGTTCCCACCTAACTGAATGTTCCTGATCTCTTAATCTCCGGAGATTTTCTGGCGAAGCAAACCTTCACTGCGACAACAGACAAAATAATCTGAAAATATTTAGTTAAGGGATTAGGAGAGAAGCTTTTAAAGCTCCTCTGGGAATGAGGTGTGGCTCGGTCACTCACTCGTCTGTCGACGCTAAAGCTTCAGGTTTCACGAGAGAGGAACCAGAATGAGATTTGAGGGCCGTCCCCCATGAGACCCACTGCATTTTGTCTTATATGCTGTTAACACTGACCTCAATTTAAATGTAACTTTAAAATGGATTAGAGACACTTTACTATTGGAAGTGATTTAAATATATTTCTCAAAACTATACATACATATGCACAAAATATATTACAATATATTATATATTATTAAAACACAAATCATACACTAGTCATCATACACTTGCCAACTTTATAAATAGTTAAAGAGGATACACTTGGGCTGCGTTCAGCCCCGACAAAATGTTGCTAAACGTTTTTTAAAGGGACACGGTGGTGCGTTGAACACCCTGTTCTGATGACGCAAGAGTTGCAACTATGGAAACTGAGAGGGCCATTCCTTGTGTTCTTTTTGAAGAATTTTCAGAGCCTGATGAAATCAGTATAAATACGTGTTTAATACTGCAAAATGCGCTTGATGTTACAGTCACTGCCCTTGCCGTCCAGAATAAAAGAGAACATCCCAATCGAGTGAAGGGATTTGTGGAAACTGTGGTTCCTAATTATTGTGATCCAACATTTGGCTCGCATTTCAGGATGAAAAGACAAACATTTCAGGTGAAGGATAATCCACTTCTTATATCCGAGACTGTGTTATGATCTATATGACCTTATTATTTTTATTGTGAGTATTAGGCTTATCATTATTGCTGAACACTGTTGTTGTGCTATGATATTGTAATATTACCATTATATAATCAGAGGAGTATGAAGGTCTCACTCCACAATACAATAGCAAAATATATAAATATGTATAGTATTCTTATGTTACATTAATCAGTGTCTAACACACCTTCCTAAGGAAAGGATATGGACCAGAAGACACTGCAATTACTACATGATATTTAGACAGACTTAAAGAAGTTCCAGATCTATATTTGTGCTCTTATTATTTCAGTTATTTTGCCTTTAATGTAAATAAACATGTGCAAACAATATTCTTGCTCTTGAGAAATTATTTTGATGTTAATTACATTTACTTACAAATTCCCACTGTATATAGCAGTATGTGCATCAGTGTGTACACAACAGCCATAGTAAGATTTGTGTCAGCTTATTTACAGCATCATAGACCAATTGTGCAAGCTGTCTCTTTAATACCGTGTGATGTTGCTGCTGATTGGGCTGACATTTTTGACTCACCCACCAAACAAGAGAAAACGTATCTCAAACCCCTTTGCACACCGTTGCACACCGTTTCCAGGAAACATGTCGTTCAACCCGGAAACCATATAGCAAAACGTTGCGCACCGGTTTGAGCTTGAACGTGCCCTTGGCATCAGGTTCACACACTACCAGACTTTCAAATCGTTCCGAACACAACAAACACGTGTTTGTTGCTAGGATACACGTTAAGAATGAAAACAATTAAGGGTTCTAAAATCGGCTCAAAATAACAAACATGTGAACAGGCTCTCTCAAAAGCTGGCTCTAGCGTCACATTTTTCAGACTGTAAATCGGGGTAAAATGTGGGTAAAAGTCGTGTAGTGTATTCCAAAGTTTAGTCATACGTGTCATTTTCGGGGGAGCGCCAAAAAGGCGAAGTTTGAATCGCTTGTTTTGGAGCGCTTTTGCACAGAGAGCGATCACGTGTTATGTGAGTGGGCGGATCTTCACAGCGCTTTTTTTTCTTCTTTTATTTATTGCATGCTTTGATGCCTTATGTGTGGACACTGCTGGAAATTGTGAATTTCCCACTGAGATGAATAAAGTATCTATCTATCTATCTATCTATCTATCTATCTATCTATCTATCTATCAGGCTGGATAACTTTTTACACTAGGCCTACACATGCATGGTTACATGCGTTTCTGACAACTTCCGTAAGTGGTTTCAGAAAGTGATCTGAACGTTTTAAACACACGTTTTAGTACCCCTTGAGTTAAAAAAAAAAAAGGATGTCAAAGCCAAGTGTAAACAGGGTCATAGTAACGTCCTCTATCACCACAACAGCTCGTTTTTCTGCTTGATTTTACAAACTGGTGTGTCTTACCATATTATTTTAATGTATTATTTTAATTATGAACACACTGGTTTGCAGTGCAAACAGTTTTACAGTTTACTGCACTTTTATTCTTCTCCTTATTTCTACAGCGGCTAATGAACCGGAAGTCTCGCACATTCACAGAAAACGGCTTTCTTCCGCGTTGAAAAATAAGATGGATAGCGCGTTTTGAATGGCCTGGCACTTTAGTCACATTTTTTTATGAACACTTACTATATACACACATAAAAAAGAGACCAAGATCAGCACAGATTTAAACCCTAATGTCAGAGAGGGAAAAACCACACTGATACAATCATAATTGTGCATAAAACACTGAAGTTTGCATTTTGCTGAATCTATTTCAAGAAATCTAAAGCCTTTCCGATTCAGAGCTACAGAATGTGCCGTCTCAGCACTGATGGATTCGGATTAAACCTGCACCCAGCGTCAGAAATGACTCGCTCCAGCTAGCGGAGCTATTAGGGAATCAGTACTGTGCCCCTGATAATTGTTCACAGTCGTTCGCCAAGACTGGTGATAAAGTGAAGTGGGAAATGGAGGAATGGGGCCGTGCTGTGTGGCACTGCAGGGTAAAGTCAGCTTCTCGGTGGTTATTGGCTGTGAACCGTTCCCTGGTTCATTTCTATGAGGTTGGGGGCGGGTTGGTTACTGTACAACACTCTCTGCTATCAGTCACTGCCATCAGTGCAGCAGCTCAGAGCTGCTGATAAGGTAAAATGGGACACACACAGGGGCGTCATGCACTTTTTTTAAGGGCACCAGTTGAGAGCTCACTTTTTTTTGCCTAGCCGAGATAAGACATGACCAAGGAATAAAGCAAAATAAACTGTTAACTTTTTAACGGTTTAGTAGCCAGTTCACAATTTAAACACTTTTTCTTTACTGTGGAAGGAAACTCAGAGCATACACATTGTATTTCTCTTAATATAACTAAAACCGCACCTGACCTTGACAGCCGGTGATCATTGCAGTTTTGTTACATGAAAAACATGACATTTTGATAATATCTCCTTTGTGTTTAGTGAGGAAAATGTCAGGAGTTTCAAGTGACACAAGAGTGGGTGGATGATGACAGATTTTTCAGTCTAAAGTAAATGATCTGCGGAAGTGTGACTCGATTGGACTTGGCAAATTTAGACGTGAAGAGATGATTTAGCTTTTAGACAGACACATTTTTTGCTTACAACTTTTAAATGGCTCAACCCTTTAAAAATATTTAATTGGAAATTGCCTCATTTTCATCCCATTAGCATTTATTTTATTTTATTTTATTGTTTTTATTTTTATATATATTTTCATATTTTTATATTTTATTTTTATTGTTTATTTTTGTTTCATTTATTTTTATTTGTTTATTTTATTTAGTTTATTATATTATTTTCTATTATTTCATTTTCTATTATTTTATTCTTTCATTTTTATTGTATTTATTTATTTATTTATTTTTGTTTTTTTGTTTTTTGAGAGAGAGAGGTGGATGTTGCAATAAACTCCCAAAAATTCATAATCGCGCACACACAGACGCACTTTTTTTTTTTATCTAGGAGGTGTAAAGTGGACCTCTTACATATCGGTGGCCTGAGATATTCTGTGGACGTCAGCCAGTAAGTTGAGATGGAATTTCCCGATTACAGTCAAGACTTGAATTTTCTCTCCTCAGGAGGAGATAGCGATCGGTTCGGTTCATGCGTGCGTGCAGCTTTTTCATTAAAGATGCTTTTGACTCGCAGACATATTCACACTGTGTTTTCAGGAGCAATCAACACAATGACATCAATGAAAAGCATCTCAATACCTCGCTTTTCTTTTCTTCTCATTTCTTTCTTTCTTTTGTCCGATGTGCAGACTGAGTTTAGTGGAGCTCAGATTAGAGACAGTCGTGTCGCTGCAGTGGAAAAGCGAGTTTGACGGTTGCCAACCACCGTTACAAATGAAACACTCTTACGAGGTCAGCAGAGAGTCAGTGCAAAAGATGAAACAGAACGCGGTGTCACATGACCGCAGAAAGCTCTTGTCCAAGTCTTTCAATCATGGTGGATGGTTTTGAAATAGACCCACCTTAAAACACTGTTGACAGCACAGTCTGTCTCAGAATACCTTTTAACAAGCTAAGGCGTGATTTGATTTGATTTTCAGGAGAATGTAATCTAAACTAGTTAGTCAGTCGATTCTGTGGAAAGACAAGGTTTAATTTATTATTGCAAAATGCTATTTTATAACATAATACCAGACAAATGTTTGGATACACTTAAGTGAATGATCTAAAAGACGTTGTGATGTAAAGGCTTCCGCTTAAATGCTTGAAATTAGTTTTGCAGACAAATATTGCTATAAATATTATATTAAAAAGTTGTGCCTATATGAATTTCTTTACAATAGGCCTATTACAATGTATGTATTTATATAATCATTTCTACATACAAATATATATTATATAAATACAACAATTTCTTATTAATAGGCTACAAAAATAGAACACATCAAAATATCCAACTACTCCAACTATATAAATGAATAAAATAAATAATAAAACTATAGACGGATTTCAATAAAATAATAATAAAAAAAATAACAAAAACACAAAAATAAGAACTAATTTAAAATATGAAACCTATAACAGTATCTATAGTATCCTTAGTATAATTAGCATACTTAGTATGATTACTTAGTATATTATACTAAAACATCACTTTCCTTCACTATATAATAGTGAAGGAAAAACATCAAGTGTCCAGTGAAATGTGCTTCTCTAACATGATAAAAACTATAATTTATATACATTTGCAAAATATATTACAAACTGTTGCTAATGCAGAAAGATGTAATCATTCTTCTGCATTTTTGTTACATTTTTACATCTTTAAATCATGATGTTGACTGCATAGCAAAGCTAATTTAGGAGAAATGCTGGCATAACATTGCAGTGTTTCGCATCTGTTTCTTGCATTGCCCACAGATGAGGAAGCTGTTAACATTGGGAGCATTGCATTATGGGATACAGTGAAGTCATATAGGGTGGGCTGCTGTTCAGAGGGGAGGATTCTTGTACTTCGGTTATTTAAGGGCACAAAACATGCAGCCTGTTTGGATCAGAAGCCTCCTATTTAAAGCATTTTCTGAACCATTTAGTTAAACAATAGACTCTATACTCTTTTTTTGCGTCAAAAAGAGGAAATTCCAGTTTATATCATGCAAATATTCTAAGCATCATCATGCCACTTTTCCAAGCAGCCTGGCCTCAAACACAAACCACAACTAAAACAAATTCAGCCTCGACTCTTTCTACTGAAGCTCAGTGTGACCTCATAAAACCCTGGACAATAATTCATATTTTTTAGTATATTGGGCTTCTTAAAGGTCAGTCAGTCCAGTCTTCTTTCAAAGCCATGCCTCTATACCACCCAAACAAACACTAGAAGTGCTGAGCCTGTACTGGATCAGAACCGCAGGCGTCCGCAGTGGCCCACGTTTGTAAGAGCAAACAGAGACTGTTTAGAAGACCAAGACGGGCTAAACGACAGAAATAGATGGACAACACACACACACACACACACACACACACACACACACACACACACACACACACACACACACACACACACACACACACACACACACACACACACACACACACACACACACACACACACACACACGTGTAAGTGCTGGACAAACAGAGTAACCCTAAACTGCTGGGCATCCATTAGCTCATTTCCCATGAAGCTGAATATCAGGATGTGTTTGATGAATGAACGGGGAAGTAACACAGTAGTAAGAGTCATTTTGTGATTCTTTGTTTCAATGCATTTGGCGTCACATGTTGGGAACATGCAGACTCATTTTACCGGACTGGTTCTTTTGAACTCAGTGAACTGTAAAGGAAAAGATGCAGCAATTCGTTTGTATTAAAATATGTATTTAAATTGTGTTTTTGGTTTTTGTGAAGAGTGTTTCAGCTCAAAATGCAACATAAGTCATTTTGGATAAAAGTGTCTGCCAAATGCATAAATGTAAATCTTATATAAAAGCAAACACTTTGATGATTTTGGTTTAGACACAATTTGTTACAGTTTGATTAACTAATTCATTAAAGTAAACCAATTCAAAGAATGATTCATTTGCAAACCAGGCATCACCATGACAAACCGATTTCATACATTCTAATCAAATGGTTTTTATATTGGACATCAATTAGCTCTGACAAAATTGTTAGCCAACAAAAGTTAAAATAAATGAATACTATATAACACTATATAATAAAAATGTTTGGTATTTTATGCATTGGACATCAGGTGGCTGTGACAAAATTATTTGTAATGCAGAATTAAAAAACAAAAGTTTTTAAAATAATAAAAACAGATTTATATTATCATTAACCTTACAGGTCCAATAATTTTGTTTTATTTTAGTTTTATTTGTATATATATATATATATATATTTTTTTTTTTTTAATTTTGATTATATAAATGTATTGTATTTTGTGCATTGGAATTAAAATGGCTGAGACAAAATTGTTTGTCATGCAAAAGTGAAAGAATAAAAGTTTTTAAAATCAAACTTTGAAAAGAATAGTATTCTCATGAACTTTGGAGGCCCAATTTTTAAAAATGTTTATTCTTAATAAAAATGAATTGCATTTTATACATTGGACATCAAGTGGCTGTGACAAAAAAAAAATTGTTACACAAAATTATAAAAAATAAATAAATAAATCTTTAAAATCAAACATAAAAAAACTACACTGTAAAAAAAAAAAAAGTTGAGCCAACTTAAAATTTTAAGGCAACCAGCTTCAGCAGATTTTTGAGTTCTCTCAACTTATTTTTGTAGGAGATTCTCAACTTTTTGTTGTATAAACTTAAAACAACAAGTTGAGAAAACTCAAAAATCTGCTGAAGCTGGTTGCCTTAAAATTTTTAAGTTAGCTCAACTTTTTTTTTTACAGTGTATTATCATGAACTTTACAGGCCTAATAATATAGTTTTAGTTTTTGAAAAATTTCATTTTTAATAATAAACATGTACAACAATTGGTTTTGGTTTATTGTGAAGAGTGTTTAAGCTCACATTTCAGAATTTCATAAATGTAAATGTATATCCTGACTGCAACGTTACTTGCTTTAAAGCATCTGCCAAATGCATACACTGATTTCATACATCCAAACCAAATGATCAAGTCAGAATTGTTTGGAATACAAAATCTTAAAAATCAAACACTGAAAAAAAATATATTATGAACTTTTAGGCCCAATAACACAAAATAATTAAAAAATATATATATACTTTTTATTTTTAATTTATAAAACGTATTTTATTTTATTTGCAAATGTCAAGTTTCAATGGCCAACAATGCATGATACAAAACACATTGTGGTCAGCACAAAACATGCTCATCCACATTGGCAGTAAACCTGTATTTAATGGAAAATGTTTTATTTTCCTTGAAGAGTTTGTTCATGGTTTTTGAAGATGAGGGCTTGTCACGCAACAACCTGTCTGTGTTGAACTGGCGTCAAAGTACTGCAGAGTTTGATTGGACATAAAACCCTTGACGTCAGCACCGACGAAAGATGCGGGAAGTATTTCCTCCTCCCTTTTAAAATTTGATAAGCCTAATTATTATTTTATGCATTGCTGAATTATATAGCAACTCATCAGTTGGTCTATGAGATCCACACTTGAGGCCTTGTGTCATCATTGTTGAGGATTGACCAAGACTGTTTGAATTACTCTGGAACCAAAACTGTGTGTTTTATGTCGTTTTGTTTGTGTTTTATGTAGTTTTATTTGAATAGAGGTGTGTTGAATGTGTGTGGTGCTTGTGAATGAGTGTGTGAAAGGTAGTCCTACACATAAGACAGCAGTAAGGCAGGAGACGTCAGGCTGTGGTTTCACGCTCTGGCTGTATAGTGCATCTCCCGGCGCCTGCTGTCTGCGCTGCTCAGAGACATTCAAACCCTGTGGCCTGAAATAGAGCCGTGTGCTGCTCTAATCGTGTTTGACTTGGACTAGATTAATGATGTTTTGAGGTGTGGAGGACAATCTTAACTAACAAAAGTCAAAACTAGTTTTACACAACAAGGCATGTACCATAATACCCATAATTACCTTCAGGCTTTGACGTTTGTCTCTTCTTGTGATGCTGTGAGCGACTTCACTGAAAATTTAGATTTTCTGTAGGATTATATCTGAGACGTGGATTAGGATGTTTAAAGATATGATGTGTTTCTTTACCGGCTCTTTGTTTGCCTGCAAAGTCTTAAAATAACACAATGATATGAATATTGTGATGCTTTAAACTCATTTGTACAGCGGGGACCAAAGGTCTGAGGTATTACATTTTATATATTGTAATATAAAAAATAGTAAATGTTACACAATTTTATTTTTATAATCATTAAACATTTATAATTTAAAATTATATTTATTATAGGAAGTATATGTATATATATATATATATATATATATATATATGTGTGTGTGTGTGTGTGTGTGTGTGTGTATATAATTTACAATACATATAAATATATTTTATTTGATAATTTATGTTATAATTTTGTTTTACTCTATATTTTAACAAAATATATTTTCATTACAAATTTTATTATTACCAGTAATATTTAATTATCATATTCAATTATATATATATATATAAATTTTATATATTATGTATGTTTTTGTCATAATCCTAAAACCCTATAAACCACTCATTTCTATCTTTAAATGAAAATATTCCAGATTTTTAATGTAGCCGCAGACTTTTGGGTGCCACTGTCCATGCATGTGCATCATATAAATGGCAAAGACTTATTTATATAAAGCTTAATTGCAACACTTTGACTGCGGGACAATACGGAAACAGACTGCAATATTCCAAGTATAGATTCTAGAACATATTGTAACAAAATGGAACTTATGTTGCATTTTTGCTTATGTGATTGTAAAAGCCTTTGGTTCATTGAGCTGAGCAATTATTGAGAACTCCTTTAAGGCTCAAGTCACCTCAGCATATAGAGTGGTGCACACCCTCATTCAGATAGAGATGTTTGCAACTGGACCATGTTACATCTCACGTTACCTGCCGGACATGCCTGAGCTAACACGAGGTAAGCTTTGAATAAGTAGGAGAGAAGAAGCTTTAGACAGGACAGATCAGGACCAATAGTTCACTCACATGAGAACATATATGCACATTCTGCTAAACAAGAGCAGGATGGTACAAAAAAAGTTTGCCCAGAGTCGTAATGACCAACTTTTTCCAGGATAGTTGTTTTCAGGGTGTGCCTGGTTTGATTTGATATCTCTGTGTAAATATCTACTTGCGTGGCAACTGATGCATATGCTTAGATCTACAAATAGTATAGCTTGTGTTTAAATGGTTATTTAAATTAAATCTACAATAAAACTTATGGATAGTTTCTGACTCTTTCGTATTTGAATCTTTGTTGGTTTGTTTTATTAAAAACTGTGTTTTATAGACTAAAAATACCTGAGGAAGCATTAGGTTAGTCTAATAAGGTGATTCTACATCTCACCTGATAGGCCAAGACTTCCCTTTAACAAATGTTCAAATGACCTAATATGTCTTTATTATGAATCCAGACAGTTAAAGGGATAGTTAACCCAAAAATGAAAATTCTGTCTTCTCACCATTATTCCAAACCTGTATAAGTTTTCTGCTGGCCATAAAGGAAGATATTCTGTAGAATGTGGGTAACTAAATAGTTGCTGGTCCCCATTGACTTCCATAGAAAAATACTTTCAAAGTCAATGGTGACCAATCAGTCTTCAAAATATATATATTTTTGAGTGTATGTGTGTTTAGAAATTCATACAAATTTGGAACAACTTGAGTAAATGACATAATTTTAATTTTTTTGGGTGTACTGCCCCTTTAAGATCCGTTCACATTAAGGGCGATAACTACAATAACTAGCTTTAATGATAGTTATAATTCAGTGAGAACAGTGAAATCCACACCAAAACTACAATGATAACGACACATGGGAACGATATAGTTGGAATCACTTTCAGACGATTTTTTCCAGCTGAAAACAATGACGGCCAATCAAAATTCATAATGCTTATTTAAAGCAGCAGACAACGTTTGTAATAAACGTTATCGGTCGGTGTGGACTCTACTATAGTTATCTTTATAGCTATCGTTCTTAGTGTGAACGGCCCTTTAGGCTTGCCTTTTCCTAAAAGTAAAACCAGATGTTCCTCAAGTTCAACACACTTTACAGTGTGACCAATAACTTCAGCCACAAAATTAGTAGCCTAGCATTCAGTCCTGTTTCAAACAGTTTCACAAAATAATAATAAATATAGGCTATATATATATTCGAAGTGCTGAATTCGGTCCTACCGATTTAGCAATTAGGCCTAGCCTACATAAAAATTAAATCGCCAAAACGTTAAAAAGTTTTAAAAAATAAACAAAAAATCGCTAAATCGCTAAAACGTAAAGGCACACTTTTTGGTTTTGTTATTATAATTATAATTAGGATTATTATTTTTTAAGAAATTTATTATTGTTATAAAAAAAACAAATAAACTGTAATATGTCACTCCAAATTAATTATAGGCCTATCGGAAAATTAAGTATTAAGAATGATATTTTTTCAACATCATTATAAGGTTAAAATTGCATAATAAAATAAATTTTAAAAATGATAATGCATAATAAAATAAATAAAAATGTATTAATTCAAGTTCAACATTCAAAAAAGAGTGTGGAATTATCCCGTATATGTCCGGTCCGCTTATAAGGAAACAGGCCTATTTCAGTGGGTGCATTTTCGTTTGTTCTCCTTCGTTAGCTCTTTCAAAGATTGTTTTATTATCTAATAGTTGTGTTACTAGGCTACTTCTTTTTTCCTTTGTTTCATGATAACGCATCTTATTCGTTACTTGCTTCATTTAATATTTTCACTTATTAATTTATTGGATATATTTTGCATATAATTTGTGTTTATAAAAGTTTATAAACTTTTAAATTTAAGGTCACATAAACAGACTTGTTGCAACAGTTTGATTGGATCGTCTATCTGTTTATTTTTATGGTTGTCCGAGCAGATCTTCTGTCATGTGAACAAACATCGACAGCAAAATCCCACATAATCTCTCTGTAAACATGTTATCTAGACTGTGACTGTTGAGCAGAAATCAGCCATTGAATTGATGATGCGCAAAAGACAGTTCACTTTTGACATGCCTTTATTAAGCAGAAATGAATGTATAAAAATAGGTGTGTATAAAGTGTATTACTCAATAGGCCATTCATTATCATACAGACACGAAAATGCAATGACATGGACAGTTTCATTTCATTTCCCCTCTAACAATGCTGTTTTGCTAACAAGAAAATAGTCAAACAAATTGCAGCCCATTTATAACAACAGCCTGACGCTAAATTTATTTTTCACCAAAGAACAAGAAAAAAAAAATCTACTGCAAATATTGCAGAAATCCTCTGTGGTATTTCCACAGCTTCAGGGCACTTTTCCATAATGGTGTGAAACATTCAGGTGTGTTTTATCCAGAACTTAGTGCTGAGTGAGTCCTTGAAGCTGCACATGAAGGATGAACAGATTAAAGTTATTTTTCTCTGGTGGTCTTTGTGTTCTTATGACTCTGAGAGTCCATGAACGGCGCTCAGACCCTCGTGCTGCTGTTTGCTCAGAGGACTCTTTCTTTCTGCTGGAGCCAAAAGAGAGGAGTGTTTATGTAGCAAACAAGGTGTAAATGAGCCATTCAGCTGTTTGTAAAGGCTATACTTCCCTTACAATATCACTGTGACCTATACTGTATTTTTCGGGGTACATTTAAGGTACAAACTGGCAGCTGCGGTACAATGGAAGGCCACAAATGTCATAAAAGTTCATTAAAATTGGCCCAAAATAATGACGTCAGAGTAACACAAGGAAATAATGCAATAAACGTGAGCTAAATAACATAAAATGCAAAATAAAACACTCCAATGCACAAAATAAGAATGACATAAATAATGAAGAACAGTTTTAATAAAACGTATTTTATTAAACATATTTAATAAAAATATGAAGTTTTATGCAGAAAATTTGTTTCACCACAAGCGATTGCTTTTTACGTAAACTTACTGGATACAGACTCGCTCTGTAAATTATTCAATTGTTTTAATATTTTACAGTAATTTTTAATAATATTACGATATATTACTGCATATGCATGAGTTAGTTTACAAACGATCAATTTTTACTGCAGCGTTTTTACATTCCTTTTCAGTTAAAAAGTCTAATTTGTGTATGTTTATTGCAAGATACTAACATATTCTAGTAAACATTTTAATCATTTATTATTTTTGTTTAATTTCGTTTGTTCAGCTTTTCATGTAGCTAAATCACAGAGTTCAGTCTCACCTTCTCGAGGCGGGTTTTTGAAGGATATGGCGCTGTGCAGGTTCGGGCTCTGTATCATGGTTCCGGTGTTCGGATGGGTGAGACTCGCACCCTGAGACTGCCAGTGCCCGTAGTTACCGGCGTGTCCACCGTAAACACCGTACTGATTAGTGGCGGAGTATGCGCACGCAGGAACATATCCTGATAAATTTGATGAACCCTAAAAATTGAAAATAAACTTTATTTTTATTTTTGCACCAAAAGAACGACAAAACAATCATAAAAAAACCCCAGAAAATTATATTATGAGAAAATTAAATGCAATCAAAAAACTAGCGATCATTTTTTTAAGAATTGAATGCAGTATTATTCTATGAAACTTACAAGATACAATTTGACTTAATTTAGAATAATTAAATTATAAATGAAAAATAAAAGCAACATTTGCACTGAACTCTCAAACACTTCAAAATATACAGATTCTTCACTGGAATTTATGATTCCATGAATTTGTAACATCCATCGAAACTTAATGCACAAAACGTTCTTTTCAGTGGAAAAAGGTTTTAAGATTCTTCAAATGTTCGTCATACTAAGAAAAACGGTTCTGAAAGATTCTTTTGGAAACAAAAATGGTTCTTCTGAGAAAACACCCATGGAACTTTTACTTTTAAGAACGCTTGTTTGTATTGTGAACAAAATTGGAAATCTATCATATCCGCGTAAATTATGCATATGCTAAAATAAATAAACCAATAAATTAAAAGTTCACCTGCGTGTACTTAATGTCACTTTCTATTGGGGGTTTGTCGATCCCATTGACCCCGTGAACTGAAGGAAATGAAGGTCTGTTAACGCCCGTCCAGTCCTCCATTTTCGGCTGGTAACTCTCTGTTCCGGCAATAGCTGTAAAAAATCATTAAAACAAAACTCGCTTAAATAGTTGCAGCTGCTGTACGTTAACAACAACAACAACAACAACAACAAGAGTTATGATTTCAAGATGCACTATAATTTTGGAGTAAATCCTAAGATAAAGAACTGAACTTCAGACTGGCTCAGTCTGAAAATTACGGGCTTCATGCAACACTGGTCAGAAATTTAGAAATAGAAACACTATAAATGCATTATCAAACTACTGTGAGAGCGTTTGAATTTTTTGGTTTTGTTTATTAAATTACATTCGATTCAAACGCGGGCCTCAAATTCTCCTCAGCAGAATCTCAGTGATGCCTGATGCCATAAGAAAATCTTTTCTTTTCATTCTCTGCAATCATGCTTTAAACACTGATCTGAAGAACCTACAAAATAACATCAGTAACTTTTTATTCCCCAAACAGCAGAAGCAACACAAGAGTTCAAAAGTAATGCAACACTAATAATCCCGATACATTAAAGATTCTCCAAACACCTTATCTATCTTCTCAATTTCAGTGCAAACACGCTGTCATGCAACTTTTGCATTGGATGACAAACTGGTAAGACATTAAAATTAGGCTATAATAGCTGATGAATACTTTTAATATTCCCATTAATCGTTGAAATCGCATATAAAACCAGCATCAAGTGGCTACGCCAGGATCTTGAAGGCCTATTACCTGTGGGGTCCATGAAAGCCCGTATTCCTAATATGTTGCTGACGGTGTGAACGGAGGGCCAGGCCCGGGACAGGCTGACAGACACAGCCGGAGGACTGCCGAGTTTGGAGCCGGTCGGGGACATGGCGTTCGGGTAGGAGTACGGATACACGGGGCTATAGGAGATCTGCGGCGGAGAGTGTTTGCTGTCGTACTGACTCGGCTGAGACAGGTTCCCAATCTTGTTTCTCAAAATGCGACTGATGGAGCTCACGGACGGAACGTTATATTTGTCACACACTCCGTCAGCCAGCAGTCTGTCGCGTATTTCCCAAGCGAATATTCCTGGATCGCCCTGTTTATAATCCCGTATGCTCTTCACCACGTTTGGCGTCGTGACCCGGGGTTTACTCCCACCGATAGCACCGGGTAAAATAGAGCCGGTCTCGTTGTACCTGGCCAGAATTTTGCTCACACAGCCATGAGAGACCCGGAGCTGTCGGCTAATGTCGCACGGCCTGATTCCGAGCTGCGCCAGTTCGACGATCCGGATTCGGATCGCGTTAGGAAGAGGCCGACCGTTTACAAACACCCCGCCGAGCTGATTCACCTCCCCGTACGTCTGATCTGCAAGAACCGAGAAATGCATATTCAACATATTCTAACGAATACAGTTTGTTTATACCAGAAGTTTCAGTATACATGTTTTTTTTTTCTGCACCAATGCACCATTACGGCTGTTATGTAGCTAAATGAAATCAACGCTCAAAATAATAATAATAATAAAAAAAAATGCTACACGATTTAACAAAGAATCTTTTAATTAGCTATATCATTGTGAACAATTTTACTGAATGGTTTCTTTGAAATTCAAGGGGTTTTCTAGCGCTTCTTTTAACTTGGGAAATGGGGAACAAAAATAGGGGCTAATGGAAAATGCAGACAAAAAAAATATTTTTAAGAGTGAGAGCGCATGGTAGTAAAGTACTCGATTTTAAACTAATGTATGAGCTATTTATCGAATATTTAGATGCCTAAAAGGTTCATAGACTATATGATTTGTGCCATTTCTGCTCTATAAAGACACGATATTTAGCCTACACAAAATACAATTTGAACGGTGTAGATGTATCGTACTCTCTGAAACATAAACGATACCATTTTAGAACCATTTTTGGTTCCCCTGTGAACTTTTTAGTGAACAGTTCTTAAAAGAACCATTTTTTTCTTATTCTAAAGAACCTAAATTCTAAAGAACCTTTTTCCACTATGAAGAACCTTTTGTGGAATGTAAAGATTCCATGGATGTTAAAGTTTCTTTATGCAACCATAAATGCCAATAAAGACCCTTTCTTTTTAAGAATGTATGATTATGATTTATTATTATTATTATTATTATGCATCTTATTTTCTATTCCTGTCTGGGAAGCGTCATTCTGTCTAGCAAATCAAGAGGAACTTACCCATTTGCATCGTGATATTTCCCTATACAGTGGTTGTGCTCCTTTAACCTTTAACTGTGCTGCTGTAAGTCCCGTGCAGCATTGGAGAGGTCTCCCCGTGTCTCCCGTTAAGGACTGCCCTCTCCTTCTTTTTTACGGCAGAAGTGTCTGAGTTTAGGACTGAGCAGCTTTTTACAGTAATCTTTGATCCACTTGAGAAACTCTGGCCGTCCAGCAGACTGGCTCGTGCGCTCAATTTGACGCGTCACAAGCATCAATCAAACTAGACAGCTCGTGACTCCGCCCCGATCCTCAGGATCTGCACCATCACGGATATGCTGCTTCAAAATGTACTTTTCCTGCCATTTTAGGAGTGCCTTCATACAAAAACTTAACTGAAAATATTGTATTTCTATATATTCACATTTGGCAATGAAAATGAGAATTTATCTCTAATAAGCCTGTATAATGCATGTATTTTTTTTTTTTTAGTATTTTATCTTTTACTGTTGTTTACACTTTAGGAGCCTAATGTAAATAAAGCGATGTATTCAAATATGCAGACAACGCGATCTCAATGTGAAACTCCAATTTAATCAAGTAAAAGAACATAGTATTATTATATAATATATAATATATTACAAAAAGTATAATATATAATTGTATAAAATATAATCTAGAAGAATTCTATAAAACACAATACTATAATGAAAAATGATATTGTATTTAGATAATTTACATTTTAAATAATAAATTCTATTTAATTTTTTTAAATTTACACAGAATAAATTCTATTCTATATTTAATTAAAATGTAATTAAATAAACTATAATTATACTTCCAAATATAATTAAACTTCCCTTATACAGCAGGCCACAAAAGTTTTGTAGACCCACTAAAATTAGAAAAATGTTAAACATTTTAGTTGCTTAAGCATTTTAAAAGTGAAAGAGAAAAAGTAAACACTTGGTGGTTCCAAAATTGCCACCTGCAATTACAAGTTCTTTGCACTTTTTCCACTGCTTTGAACTTAAGTTAAAAATACTGAAAAACAAATAGACCTAGGTAAACAATAAAATTGAATGGCACGTTATAAATATTGTTGTTAATGTAACGTCAATGGAAGGAAACGAAGATGTTATAAATGTTATTTACACTAAAAAAATTACTGCATGAACTGTCAAAAACGCAGTGGGAATTTCTCTCAATTTCTCAACGAAAGCAACTCGAAGAGAAAAATATGACAGTACCGCCATCGTATGGTAAATTTAAGAATTACAAGCAGCAAGTGAAACGCATCTGCTCCAAAACACCGCGCGCGTGCGTGCGTGCGTGCGTGCGTGTGTGTGTGTGTGTGTGTGTGTACGTGCGTGCGTGCTTTATAACGTAGTTTTATTGGGTGTATGTTTGTTTCAATGTTTGTTTGCCTTTCGCACAAAATAATAAACTAATTGGCATCCTACTGTAATTTACATTTTATTGATTAGAATTGTAAAAGTTGAATTAGTACAGGGGCAAAACATGGTCTACAAGACATGTATAAAGGCCAATTTAAACATCTAGGTCAATGGGATTTATTTATTTACACTGATTTGATTTATTGATTTTGATTAATTGATCAACGAGGAATCAATTATTTACTTTTCTGCATAGTAATACTGAGATTGAATTATTGCAGAAAGTACATTAAAAGATAAAATTGCAAGAAAAAAACATAAAACAAATATTCAAAACATATTCAATAATACTACACCAAATAATAATAAAAGATATGCATATGCACATATATACATATACATCTGTCCATACATACACAATCCATTCACACACACATACACACACACACAATAAAAATAAAAATTTTTGAAAAACACAAGTGCATCTGCAAAAAGGACTCTAGACATCCGCATTACATTCATTGATACACAACGACTTAAGGAATTTTAAAAAATTGCTATCCAGTAGGTGGTGTGCTAATAAAAAGATTTGTCATGACAGCATATTATTTTTAATTATAACTATTTAAATATTATTTACATTTTCTTTACCTATAACCTTTTTTTTTTTAACTTTTTTTTTACTTTACTCTCCTTTACCTATTTTTTTTTTTTTTTTTTTTTTTAACATCAGCCCCTTTTTTCTTTCAATGTCAGTATACGTCAGGAAACGTACAAACGTGTTTTCTAAAATCTTTATGTTATCACCCTGACATAGACCAGGGCCATAACAATTTTCTTCATACATTAGTTTTTTTTACACTGTACTGTATGCCTGCTTGGCAAAGTTTTAACTGTATACAGATAGGAATGTGAATGTAACATAGTTGTCATACCAATAAATAACACTACAAATGCACTGCAAATGTGAAGGTTTTTAAATGCCTCTCCAGTGACTTAAACCATCTGCCTCCTAATTAACGCAACCCATGTAATTTAACCCATTAGTGGTTTGTACTTACCAGACTACACCAAAAGAGGGAGATAATGAGAAAGAAAAAGACTGCATTCCGTAAAAGTCAAATACTTACCAAATTTAATTTTACTACTAATAAAGAAACCCTAAATGTGGTCAATTCGTGGGAAACCTACCGATTATCACTGCATTGTTTAACCCAAGTTAAACAGTGTCTTGATGCTATGCAAGCAAAGTAGGTAAGATAATCTAGACAATTTTATCAGAACATTTTCAAAAGCACAAAAAAATAAAAAAATAACATAACATAAAATGAAAATAAAAGACAAAAAAGTATTTTAAAAGTAGCCTAAAAGCTTTTAACATGGATATATAGATCTTCTGCACATACTGCATATAGTTTACGCATACAACCTAAAATGATTTTACATTTACAGTCTGATGCCACTGAAGAATAGTTTAAGCTCTTCTAGTTCTTTAGAAAACCTTCTGTGTAACCAACAGAGAATTCTCAATCCTATTGAAGCAGTACTACAGAAATGTTGGTATCATTATAGTCAGTCACTAGATGGCGTTCTTACCCAAAACAACGCTACAAGAAACACGCACGCACACAAATCTGTTTTTTTGTTTGTTTGTTTGTTTGGTTGGGGTTTTTTTTTACACCCCATGTTGTGTTCCTGTCATTTAGACCCGGAGAGGATTTTCTTTTTCCAGAAAATCCTAGCTAATATTATTGCATTGGACTAAAACAGGGTATCTCCCCCCTTTTTTGGGATTTTCTTCCCACCATTTTACATTTGTGGTGTTCCCGTGCCTACAAAAATTGCTTATATATTTCCTGTTATTCTTTCTACCAAATATTACATGCAATCTTTTTGTTAACTTGTTTTCTTTTAATAAGAATAGGTTTTGTTTTTCATTTTGGAACTGATTGGTGGTAGGTCTCCTGTGCGCATTCAAATAAAAGTTTATAAATATATTGCATCCGCTCATGCATTTCAGAGGACACTTCTTTCTTCAATTTACAGCTTCCTAAAAACCTCCTTGAGATTTGTTTCATGTACTTTTCTTGAGAGCTTGATCTGTGTGCATTATGCATTAAGCTTTCAAAGCACTTTATCTTTAATCACATCTGTATTATTCATTACACCAAGGACGTCTTTTTGACCACAGGAAATTATATCTAAAGTACTGCAGAAAACTCTCAAATATTTCGCTATTTTGGTTTTTATAAGACAGTCAAAGCTCCAAACATGAATGAAGGAATCGTTCACTGAGGCCAGTTGAATGCCATGACAACAAGGAGCGCGCTCACTTTTATTTTACCAGTTTGGGTGTATTGTGCGAGGGCGTCAATCAGCCATTATTTCTGCGCCCCAAATAAATGCAAAACCTGATCTAGCACAAAAACTTCCAGAGGGAGCCTTTCATTGGTCTATTGTCCAGAGCTTAGCTGTTGGTTTGTAGATGTGTTTGCACAGTCCGACCACCCATGACGCACGCAGAACCCACTGAACATTCACATCACATATACTATCAGAAAGAGAACCAGAGACACACAAATCATTTCAGATGACATAGCCGAATAAATAAAGCGATAAACTGGGCGTTCAGAGTCGCCTATAAGGCACAAAATACAGTTATCTGACCAAAATGATAACTATAAACTTTTGTAGACTTATATGCACTTATACTCAATGTATTCTTTTGCATAGAAATGTTATGCATGCACATAGTCTTTGAAAACATATTTTATATACACCTAAATAATAGTTCTAATGAAAGACAAATACGAAAAAAAAAAATTAAAACAGTTTCAAAAAATCATTTAAAAAACTAATTTAATAGAACAAAAAAAAAAAACGAAAAAAAAAAAAAAACGAAAAACGAAATTGCAGATAAACCACTTATACAATAGTGGGAGAATTCAGGTAAATTGAGACACTTTTGGCCATTGAGATGACTTGCAAAAATGTCAATGTATTACTGCCTACGTAACTTCTAAAATAAAAGAAAATAATAATAATAATAATAATAATAATAATAATAATAATGGCCTAGTTTAAAACGACAACTGATTCGGAATTCATTTGTAAAACGTAATTGTAATACACTTCGGTCTAAAGAAAAGTAGCTATAAAATAAATGCATTGGGTTGTGATCATTCCGGTGAAGTATGTCGATTTAGCTCGCAGTGCTTCAGCCTTCAATTTCAAACATCTGAATGCGTCATAACGAAAAGCTTTTAAGCGCCACACTAAGTATCAATGACCTACAGCATATAGCATGAATTCTGAAGGAGGTCAGTAACAGGATTCTGCTCTTGTCGTCAAATATGGGTCGGTTTGCTGGATGAATCTGGCACTTGACTTAAGCTCCAAGCAAAATATTGACCTAAAAGGTTTCCATAATTTGGCCACTTGCCATTTTAAACAACCCTATTTCAACGCGAACAACTCATCATCCACAGCATACCACGTTTCCGACCAATCACGCGTTGTAAATGTAAAATGCGTGCGTTTTTAAAGATAATTATAACGGAGGGTTTCCATTTGCGCCACGGACGCTTCTGATATGTAAATGAGTTTGGGTGGTTTCTCTCCCCCCTTTTTCGTGTTTTAGTCGTGTCACCTCATCCCACTCATGCATTTCTGATGTTCCGCTGATAGAAGCTCAACTCACTATTTCACACCCGCAGAACGTACTCGAGCACTTGACTCCAGAGAACCGCCCTCGATCGTCAAGGCCTTTTTGGACGCTTTTCTGCAGGTCCAGCACTCATCTACGACCTTAAATGGACCAGACTAATGGATTGGTTCGGTCAAGCACTGTAGCATCCGAGGAGCATCTGTGATCCGTGTGTGTGCGCGCTGTCCAATCCGGCGGATCTTCATTTATAACTTACCAGAACGCTTTTGGAGAGAATTCACTCGAACGGTAGCCTATATTGTTTTGGAAGATGTCCCTAAAGAATTCCAAGTCAGGATTCTCTGTCCGCGATATTTTAGATCTCCAGGATACGAACGATGAGGATTCGGTGACCGAAGACACTGAGGATGAGGCGGATGAAGGGCTTTCTGGAAAGCAACAGTGCGCATCCTCTAGAGACGCGGTTTGGCTCGGATCTCCATGTGGCCACAAATATCCGTGTAAGTTTATGCGTTTTAATGATTTAAATAAACACTTAAAGATAGTGTTTTGTTATTTCAATACCTTAAAAACTTTTTTAAATTTTCCAACCAATTAGAACAACAAAATGTGCCAAAAATTCTACGGAATTTAAAGAAATGCATTCATCATGGTCATGGTTTTACGCATTAGGCTACTCTCTTAAAAATAAAGGTTACTTACTATAGCGATGGTTCTATAAAGAAACTTAAACAACTATGTAACATGAAGGTTCTTTATAGTGGGAAAATTTTCTTTAGATACTGAAATATTGATCACACGTTTTTTTTTTTAAGGGAAATGTTTTTTTTCTGCATCGCAAACTCCATTTTGGAACCTTATTTTTAAGAGTGCATAAATATTGGTCATTTATTTCTGATGACACATTTAGGTTATTAGTTTACATTAAAAATGACATTGACTTATTTTCACCAGTGCCATCCGCATCTCCAGAGGATTTAACTCCAGAACTGTCCACGGATGAGTCTGTGGATCGGGACAGAGAAAGTTCAGAGGACTCGGGGGAAAAGCGCAAAAGGAGAATCCTGTTTTCAAAGACTCAAACCTTTGAACTGGAGAGACGCTTCAGGCAACAGAGATACTTATCTGCGCCTGAGAGAGAGCATCTAGCTAAGATCTTACATTTGACGCCAACGCAAGTGAAGATTTGGTTCCAGAACCATCGGTACAAAGTGAAAAGAGCCCGGGCTGGGAAAGGAATGGACCCGTATCTGCTCTCTCCGCGCCGGGTTTCCATTCCCGTTCTGGTGAGGGACGGAAGACCGTGTCATGTTCTCAGTCCTCAGGACATCACTGCTACTGTTCCAGCAGCGGCACCATTTTCTGCCTTTAATATGAAGCAGTTCCCTCAAATTCAACCCAGCCACAACATCTGCTCCAGCGTCATGACACATCTGACATCTGTCAGTCATCTGGGCCACATGCAGCCTTGGTCCTGGTGAAGATGGAGTTTTGACGCAGCGGAACTTTCGCTTCATTAATTATATTTCTACAATGTGGAATTATTTTTTAAAATGTGTTTTTTTCCCATGTTGGTTAATTTTATTTTCGATAAAACTGTACTTACACCCTGGGACCATCTAGTAAAAGTGTTGATTGTAGATATAGGCCTATTTATGCTTTTTCAATGTATTGACAAGTAAATTTCATTCATAATCAACGGTCAAATGTGTCAGTTTTCGTTAAATGTAACAAGATTACAAGTAGGTTACTGACAATTTGACAACGTTTAAGAAATTAATTAGTTTCAGAGCATTTTTCTCTCTTGTATTTTGTTTTATTTGTATACTGAAATTATTAATTATTCTGACTAACCTGTAATAAACATATTTTTTTTCCTGAAAATCGAGCGAAAGCGAAATATATATTGTATTAGAAGACGTGTGTATAGTTATAGCGTCTACCTTGCGTCCTCGCCATTATTTTGTGATTAAATCGGCTTTTTTTTCGGCAACAGTTAGTTTGCGAGAAAATAGTTCAAAATCTTTTAAAAGACGTACTATTTTATAACTGCCGAAAAAAAAAATAGGCCTACTAGAATCATGTACCGTAGTTAATTATTCAAATTTAGGACTATCTTCCCGTCGCCTTATAAAAATACTTGTTCATTAAGATAGGCCTCCTTGAACCCCCACCGAATCGATTTTCAGGGCCGCTTTTTTCTAACCATATAAAATTCATACTTAACAGTTAACTGGAATTGTTTCGCATGTTTTCTAGACGTTCTGTGTTTTCAGAGCGGATTTAAGCTGTTTCACAAAGACTCCCCTACAGATATGGGAGAAAGGCGTCTAAATTCACAGGCCTATTAAATATAAATAAAAATACTAATACTAAAAATACTATAGATTATTAATTAAATGCTACAGATTAAAAACGTGGAATTCAGTTTTGTTTAAATATGGGGTATTTTTTAAAAAACACTTTCGGTGGCACTGTGTGAATCTTTGTTCAGTAGTGAAATCAGGTAGTTGGTTTTATTGTGCCACAGCCAAAAAAGAAAAGAAAAGAAGAGATAACCTAAGAAACCGAGGTCACTAAAAGTCACTATAGCCTATAATCGACGAACTGCCGAGCTAAATGTGCCTATTACGAGACGCAGGCGCACTGCATTCTCTTCAATCACCACTTGGTGGCAGCATTGTATTTCATAATAATTTAAACAATAAACACAGCTTTGCAGTTATTCGTGGCTCTGGCCTAGACATTGAAATGAGGAAACACTAAAAATACAGAATCTGCTTGTCATTCAGTTGCACTTAAAACCAGACCTGATTAGGCTAACAGAAGAGTAAACTGCAACTATGCCTACTTCTCACATAAACTTATTGTAATCGTAAAATGCGTTCGATCATGCAAAACTTTCAAAAGACGATCTTACAGCCAAAAGCAAAATAGAAATAGCCTACAACCCAGCATATATTAAAAGATAAATCCACTAAGAAGTCTACACGTTTACTTAAGATGTAGAAATGATGGTGGATTGGACTGTCTTGCTGTTGGTAGACTAATAAAGGCACATCGGATTATTTACGATCAAAGTTTCTCTTCTGGACTAAATTACGAAATGGACAGGTAAAGATAATCAATCTGATGACATTTAATGCATCTTTAACTGTACAGCGTAAAAGAATGAGTAATACAATGTTGAATTCAATGATGTTATTTTTTAATTTAAACCTTCAAGTAGCCTACTCAGATTTTAAAGTTGACATAGCCTATCATGCTATCTCAAAACTGACCTTGTCTCAGTTGATCTCTTCATGAAAACCAGTTGTTGTTGTTTTTAATTTATTTATTTATTTAAATCTTGATCATTTTCACCTTACCCTCACAAACAATTGTGCAATAGGCTCTTTTTTTACTTTTGTTTTTATTTTTATTTTAAAAAGCTCACTGTTTTACAATTAGGCCTATTGGGAGGATATGACGTCAAGGTGACGCTCGAACGTCAAAAACAAATTACATTTTTTAGGCGAAATGCTTTTTTATTTCCAAAATAGATGCACTTTGTATATATTTAAAATAAATAAATAAATAAATAATTTTTTTTAAAGCTGCTTTGAAAGTAAACGGAAGGCTGAAAATTCTAAACGTTCTATTTTCTTTGGCCTGGAGGTGGCGACATTCCAAAACAGTACACCACCAGTTGTGTGTTCATAGTGATCCAAACGGACGCGTTGAAACGTTAAATCACTTTTAATCACTTTACTACATCCAAAATCCGTTCAGGTGTGTAGATGACTCTCTTGCGTCTTAAAATTGGTTCTATTAGTTGCTGTTTAATCGCATGGCTCAATACCAATAAATCTGTTAAATATAAACGTTCTTTCCTGGCACCAGTGGTTCCATGAAGAGCCTTTAACATCCGTGGAACCTTTACATTGCACAGAAGATTTTTGTTTATTAAAATATTCTTCACACTAAGAAAAAAATGGTTCTTCTAAGAACTTTTTTGGGGGGGAACCAAAAATAGTTCTTCTATATCGCTATACAAAACCCCCCTCTTGAAAAGTTTATTTTGATTTTATGTTCATCTGCTGAGCATCTCCTCATTCAGACCCTGACATAGGGTTGCCACCTTCAGCGAGGCAAAATAAGGGACACCCATTCACCCCCTCCCCATCAGTGAGGAACTCAGTCTTTTTTTGACAGTTCTGCAGCTGTTAGGGATGTGGGATTATTTTTTTTATTATTATTTTTTAATTAATTTGCTTAAATTAGAACTACATTATTCTGTATTTATTTGTCCCATTTTTATCTAAGTAATTTAGCTTTTTTTTTTTACTTTTTAAAATGCCAAATGATATATGATTATTTATTATGTATATATTTATGATTAATATAAATTATGAATTAATAAATAGGGTCTAACATTAAATAGGCCTGCAATCTATTAATTAATCTGTCTAATAATGTCTAAAAATATAATAATTATGTCTACTAAGCTCTGATAATATATTGAATCTTATACTGACAGACTATCCAAATTTTAATAAAACAATAGGACTGTGCCTTAAGAAGCACGGATGTGTCTGTAACTTTTAAGGTATTGTTCACCACAAAAAAAATGAAAATTCTGTCATAATTTACCCAGGTTGTTCTAAACCTGCATAAAGTTCTTTCTTCTGTTAAACACAAAAGAAGATACTTTGAAGAATGTGGGTAACTAAACAGCTGCTGGTCCTCAGTAACTTCCATAGTAGAGAAAAAATAGTAGAGAAAATAATATTATCAGAGTCACTGGGGACCAGAAACTGTTTGGTTACCCACATTCTTGTGATATGTGCGATGATAAAATTTTTAGGTGAACTATCCCTTTAAGTCAGACAGTCCACTGTAAGCAAACTTTTCCCTGCAAACTGCGCGTTCATCATTAGTTACTGGACAGAGAAACCCATTGATAACTTTCCCATTCAGCCCTTCATCTGGATAGTCTTGTTCAAATGGCAGATGTGAGCTCCAGATGTTTTAAAACCGCGCAGGTTTAGTGCATGGGGCGTTCTGGAGACTCCGTCGCTTTGGAAACAAAGACGCCAAAATGCAAAATTGAGCTTCTCTAATACTTCTTATGAAATTGATTTCATCAGTGCAAAATACTTATTTGTTTATTCAAATATGTGTTGGCCTTTGTAAAATACGGGACGCATCATTTTACCTTTAAATACGGGACGATTCCGTATTTTAAGGGACGGGTGGCAACCCTACCCTGAAGTTAAACTCAGATCTCGCGTGAGATGTTTTTGGCCGGTGATTCTTTCTGAGTCATGTGTTTTGAAGTGATGGCATTGATGAGAGATGTTGGAGAGATGTTGTGATTCTGCTGATCCAGAACTTCTTTTTGTGTGGTTGTGTTTGCTGAACCTGAACGTCTCCACGAAATGTCAGATGTTATTTGGTTGTGTGTGGATGTACCTGAGTGCTCTGAGCTTTCTCGAGGGCTCTTTTGTAGACAAACAGCTTCACAAAACATATGCTTACTTCAGCAAATATCAAGGAAGAAGCAATTGTCAGCTCGTCCTAACATCCTTCATTGCAGTGGAGTGTTGACACAGATGCATAAATAGGTGTAAAACAACCATTTACAGCAAAAACTGACATGAAAATATGACCCTACAAATGCTTTGTAATTAACTTAGATAGCAATGAAGTGAAATAAATGTTTTCTATCTATCTATCTATCTATCTATATTGCCAAAAGTATTGGGTCACCCCCTTCTAATGAACGGGTTTGACTACTTTAGTAGTTTCTATGAGTACAAATCTTAATGTTAAAGCATATAATGATATTCTAGGAAATTGTGCGCTTCTAATATTATAGCAACAGTTTGGACAGGACCCTTTTCTATTCTAGCATGACAATGCCTCTGTGTATAAGACAAGGTTCAAAAAGAAAATGATTGATTCAGTCAGTGTGGAAGAACTTGACTGGTCTGCATAAAACCAAGTCCTAATCCCAGTTGAACACCTCTGGTGTGACCATGAAATGGAGACTTGTTAAAACTCATACCAAACACCAATGACTTGTACATAACTATATAGACAAAAGTATTGGGACACTCCCTTCTTTAGAACAGAAAAATGCACTTCCAAATCTGTGGGAACGATGGGAACATAATTCATGTATTTAAAAATTGTATTTCCGTCTCGGTTGCAACAGTTTTGGAAGTGTCTAAAATGACTGTACCCATATGTACAAGTCATTGGTGTTTGATAATAAGTTTTTGGCTCAAGGTCTGCATTTATAGTCACACCAGAGGTGTTAAACTGGGATTAGGACTTGATCAATAATCAATAATTTTCTTTTTTGAACCTTGCCTTATACACAGAGGCATTGTGATGTTAGAATAGAAAATGGTCCTGTCCAAACTGTTGCTATTATATTAGAAGCACACAATTTCCTAAAATATCATTATATGCTTTAACATTAAGATTTATACTCATGGAAATTACTGAAGTAGTCAAACCTGTTCATTAGAAGGGGGCGACCCAATACTTTTGGCAATATAGTGTGTGTAGACTACTTTATAATTCATTGCATACAATATTGCCAAAACATAAATACTCAAACTACGTGTGAATGTTTACATGTCTCTAGTTCTCGTGACCAGGTGCTGCTTAAAATATTTGGAGATAATGTTATCTATAAGGTCTAGGCACGCTGGTGCTCACTAGGCATTTAGCTAATCCAAATGAGGACATAGACAATAGACTTTTACTCTTTTATATATATATATATATATATATATATATATATATATATATAAGCTGATTATATTTACTACATTAAACCAAACCAAACACAACCTGAACAGCAAGCTTTAAAATAAAGTAAAAAAAACTATCTAGGGACTGGTTTGATGGGGTGGTATGGGTCAGCTGTGGGGATGCCAGGTGGTCTGAACCGAGTCTTTAAAGTGGCCAGAGTGGGTCGCCTCTTCAAATGCTGCAGCTCAGCTGCCTGGCCCCCTGCTCATCTCATTTAAACCCCAGACAGAGAAAAAGAGAGAGAGCATGAGAGATTTGCTGCTTTAGGTAAGGGGGAAGAGGAAGAACAAAGAGAGGGAGAGAAGGTGGGTAGGTATGTGAGAAAGAACCGATGGAAAGCTCAGCTGAAGAGGGGGAGGAGATTAGAGGTCAGATGTGAATTCAACAGAGAACATGGCCTAAAAACCCTACGTTTTGTTTCGGATATATTTGGACTGGGAAAAAATGTTTGCTTAGATTAATTTGTAACAGATGTATATAATACATATCTTATACATTATACATTATATTAAGATATTGCTTATATTGTGGAATTTCTTCTTCAAATATTTGATACATTTAAAGAGGTTGGTTGGATAATATTGTGTAAGATTTGCATCAAAGCTTTTACTCCAAGTTGCTTTAGTGTCCTTATTTTATAATGTAAATTAAAAGGCATATTTTTTGACAGTAAAATATTAATTTTATATAGGCCTATACGACTATAAATTGCACAACAGCCTTATATCGCAATTTGCTTTGACATAATACAAAATAAAACGCATCATACTCGCTACAGTGTGAGAGAAAAAAATGAAAGGGTTAAAAATGTAATTATCACATATCACACTTACCACATATAAATGCATAACCACAATTACAGATTGTTTATTCAAGCAATAATATATTTATATCAGTACAGTTTTCTTTTATATAAAATCCTGGAAAATGTCGATATGGTGTCTTTACGGTTTAATGTTTCGATGTGTGGTGCACCTGCTACATTCTTTTTGCACAGTAAGGTTTCATGAAATCTTCATTTCCAATTCACGTGACAGAAGCTTAAATTAAAAGGGGTAGCAATTGCATTTTTTCGTGACAGAAAGTTATATAATTCATCAAAAACATATGTATTATTTGATTTAAGCATAAATGTGATTTAGCCATAAACATTCTATTTTCTCTACCCTGAATAAAATCTAAATAGCCTATAGTCTTTATGTAGTCTAGGTCTAATATATATGGAGAGAAGTGTTTATTTGACATGGGTGTTAGTGATTTACCTGACACGTCTCAGTGGATATTGTGCATTTTTAATAACCATAATCAGCTTAATTTTTAAAGATGATATTGGCGATAAAGATGAATCTCTAAAAACGTCAACTCGGGAGATGATTTGTTTGTTGGCTATATTAAACTTTATTTATTTATAAAGCTTTATATAAAGTGTACATATTAAAGCCTGTAATATATAATTCTATATATGATTCTATGGCATGTTTTATAGGTTTAAGATGTATAATAAACGCAATAAATAGGCTATCCACTGTGCATATGCGAGAAAAGAATACATTTAGCAAAAAACATCGATAAGAAACTATAAATTACAGTAGCTAATCTGGTCATGAAATCCTACATTTATAGCTAATTTTCTAAAGTTTTACGGTCTTACAATTTCCTTATGCTTTACTTTTTTTGTAAAGACACGCAGAAAATAGCCTACATTTAGCCTAATAGGAACAAAGAACCTCTGTAATATCGACAAAGATAATAAAATGAAACCCTTCTAAAAATAAATTTAAAAAATCGAAAACTTTCAAATCGCCTCTTTCCCGAATTGCAAGGAAGTGATAAGGTAAACGTCCTCTATTGGCATATTTTGTTTCCCCATCACTTCAAGTAAAATAGTAGAAAATATGAGTTTCAAAAGATTGTGTCCCATTTCCATTTCTTTAGATTTTTATTTGAAAGCATTTATGCCATGCACACTCCATCTTTATTATTATTTTTTAAAATAGCAAACATGTTTATGTATGACGAATGTCGTTTAAAAAATAATGTACCATATTTTGTCATTTTACAATGTATTAAGATATTAAATCGATTCTAAGCACCGAGCTACAGGCCTCCAACTCAGTACGAGTCTTTATTAGGTCAAACAAATCTGCTCGCGGAGCTCATAAAGAAATATGTAGAGGCATTAAAACAGTTCCAAAGGCTAATGATTTTATTATCGTTCATTCCGACCTTACCTCATTTGAAATCACTGCAGGGAATTCTCCTTAACTTACACATTTTTATAAGGGCGATTCTATTCAAATGCAATGGCAAACTGGATAGATGCATGTGTTTCTACACTGCCAGAGGCTTTCTGTCTAACTATTAGCATCATTTCAGTCCTTCAATAACATTAATTGCGGGAGGCAGCAGAAGAAAGGCTGTTTAAGTGCTCTGTCACTTGCGTTGGACCTTTCACCTCATCACAGGCTGGAATGCGTCCTCAAGAGCGCCACGGTGCCATATGTACACCTGGAGATTCACCGTGCACAAGCCTTTGGAGGATAAAACAAGAGGATCAAACAAAGAAAAGTCGTTGTTTTCTGCTTTCCGATTTGGACCTCTCAGCCACAAATATTCAACAACCGATTTATGGTTTAATTACGCGCAGAAAATAAACCTTTAATAGGCTAAAGGTGTTTTTTTTAATAACAAAAGTCATGGTTTACATCTTTTAAAACATTAAAGCTAACAAAAACAACCATCAATAACAAACAAAAATAACAGAAGGCAATAAATTCATGTTCATGTGTTTGTTCTCGTCGTATTTTACGCAAACAATTAAAAGCATTCTTTGTTGTTTTAGAAGGTCTGTTAAATTGCATAAATCCAGTTTATTTCTCAAATCAAACGCACATAAAATGAAGTCCTTTTAGGTCTGAGTGTGTTTGAAAATAACCCGTGTGATTTATGTACGTCATTGCAGGAGCTAAGCGCCACGCGCTTCTGACCTTTCCAAATGTTTCGTGACATTTTATGGAAATCTTGCAGCTGTTTCAGGACTTGTATTTGCGGTGGCGTTTAAAACATGCCTTATTTTGCATTCTCACAGCTGTGGTTGAATAAATAAGATATTACCTTTTCCGAATCTCAATTCTTTTATCGTGCGTGCTTAATATGTTGATTACACGGCCAATTAAACATCTGGAATATTCGTTCGTTTACGAAAAAACGTTTTTAAGGGTTAACGCTCAATCCTCTTCCTAATTTGAATCAGAAAACTTGCCGATCTTAAGACTTTATCAAACAAAAACAGACGATCAGATTTAAATAATCACGAAGGAATTGGAATAAGCAAAATTCTGCCCCGCTTCTGTTTTGTGTTTTCGTCCAGACCAATTCTTATTTCATTATGCAACTATAAACAAGCACATATTGATTGTTTACCTGGTGTATCTGTGAGCTTTCATTTCGAACCTCTCTGCCTTTGACTCCTGAGAAATCCAAGGCAATGAATGCAGGAAATAGGAATATTAACTACTTAGAAACTTTTTCCTTCGCTTTTTTAGTTGCAGGTTGCTCTCTGCGGACTGTGGAGCTGGAAACACTCGGCTGTGTTTTGTGGTTGCTGGCCATGCCCTCTGACTTCATATTCTACAGGGTTAAAGGGTCCCCAATTTGCATACTGAAAAATCCCTCATTTCCAGCCACAAATTTTAAATGTTACATGATGTTTTAATAAAAACCAAATACGCGTGTATAATTTACTAAACCACATTTATGTGCTTTAAGGATCGGTTTATAACGTTTAAAATGACTTCATATTTGTGAGTACATTGAAAATAAATAGTTTAGGCTTTGTTTAGTTTAGAGTTTTTTTTTTTCTCTCGGTTGAATAACTGAATTATAGTTCTGGTTTGGTGCCGTCATTTCAAACCAAATATGTCATCCTTGTGATTTTAGCATAAACTATCATCACAAGTGAACTGAGCGTCCGATTGCATGTCAAAGCGAGCTCTCAAGTTCGTATAAAAAGAAATCTCCGATGTTTGGAGGAGAATTCGGATTGTGAGCGCCACTTGTCATAATGCGAAAGCTTAGACTGATTGATGTAAAAAAGCTAACGCCACTTGGAAACTCAAAATGATACAAATTTGCGAGCGGAGCCGTTCTGATGGCATTCTTTGCGTATCTCTTGCTCCGTGAGTATTTTCTTCAATTACTAGGATGTCAATGGCTCGTTTGGCTCGTCGCTCCGCCCCCCGTGTTTGTCGTAAATCCGCAGTCTGACGGGAATAAGGCAGAAATAAGAGCGTCCGGGACTCGCTTCTTTCTCCAGGGCACACATTCGGACCTCAGAGAACGCGGTTACGCACGGCGGACACTTGGCGTCTGGCGGTAGCGCGGACATCCACAGGCTTGTGGCAGCTTCAGCAAACTTGCTCGCGGGCTGAACCATGTCCTTGAGCCCCAAACATTCAACCCCTTTCTCAGTGAGCGATATTTTGAGCCCGATCGAGGAGACCTTCAAGAAGTTTGCAGCCATGGAGAGCAGCGCGAGTCTGGCGTCTCCTCTGTACAGACAGACTCAGGTGTCTCAGGCGAACCTGCAGCAGCACAGCATGAGCCATAACACCTACCACATGCCGCACTCGCAGTTCTCGCACAGCGCCATGGGAGGATACTGCAACGGGACTATCGGCACCATGGGAGACCTGCCGTCCTACCAGGAGAGCATGAGGAACGGCGCGACGGCCACGGCTTGGTACGGCTCGAACCCGGAGCCGAGATACCCAACAAGTGAGTCCGCTCAACAGAATCATCCTGTATGCCTTAACGCCTCAATATCCATCTAAAAATGTCATTTATTAAGGCTTTTGCCATTTAGAACCGCATATATTTCTTTAGTTCTCTCAACCAATTAGCCATTTGTTTACACACTGTCAAGCTGTCATATTATCGAAGCTTAGGGAATTTGTCCTGAATAGCCTATATTTCCTTCTTTAGAATAAATGACAAATAATGCAAGTCCACTGCCTACACATCAGAAACCTGTGCATTTAATATAAATATTAAATATTAATAAATAAACAGGCCGGTAGGTAGGTAGGTAGGTAGATAGATAGAGGCTGAAAAAATTATTAGTCAGTAAAACAAAGATGGTTTCAGTAGGTTTTACAAGAACGCACATAATCGTTTATTTCAGTCTTTCTGCTTCAAAATTTAACGTTTAATTCAATGTTACTTGCTGTTTTCTTTCATTATCTGAGAAATGTATGAGTGAAAATTATTTCAAAGTAAATCCTACAACAATTTTATTTTAGCGTTGATAGAATTTCATTTAATTCTTTTTCTCTTTTCGGCTTTGCATTTTAAATCATTTTTGTTTAATTCTTGTTTTTATTCGATTTGGCTTATATGTGGACGTTTTGTACTTACACTTTTTCTGTACCCCCCCCCCCGTAAATAATGTATAATCGGCTATAGGCTAGAAATGGAATATAATTTATATTTATTTTATGAATAAATTTGTTTCATACCAAATACAACGAAAATAAATTACAGAAACACTCTTCACTCAGAAAGTGCTAGTAAAGTTCACAAATAAACGGCAAGTAACACATTGAATTAAACGCGATATTTTGAAGAAAGACTTAAGTATTATTTTCTTGTAAAACTCCAAAAATCTTTATTTACAAATTCGATTTTTATTTTATTTATTTTTTATTTTATTTTTTTTACAGTGTTAGGCTTCAAAACAAGTTTTCAAATAAAGAGAAACTGCAGAAACTACGCATCGACGTTAATATTGATTTGCTTGTTCTCTCAAGTCTCCAGGTTCATGGGTCCATCGGCGGGCATGAACATGGGAACATTACCGGGCATGGATGCAAGTAAATCTATGGTGACTTTACACGCGGCGCCCCGGAGGAAACGGCGAGTGCTCTTCTCTCAGGCGCAGGTGTACGAGCTGGAGCGGCGGTTTAAGCAGCAGAAGTATCTGTCAGCGCCGGAGAGGGAACATTTGGCCAGCATGATTCACCTCACCCCGACTCAGGTCAAGATCTGGTTCCAGAATCATCGGTATAAAATGAAACGCCAGGCGAAGGATAAAGCATCGCAGCAGGACAGCGGAAACCTGTGTGCGCAACAGTCGCCGAGACGCGTGGCGGTGCCGGTGCTGGTTAAGGACGGTAAACCGTGTCAGAACGGCTCCAGCACGCCGACATCGGTCCATCAGCAGGTGCAGAACGTGCTAGCCAGCGAGACTTTAGCTTCAGCCGAGGATCTGGAGGAAATGTCGCCCAGTCCTCCTCTGATGAACAGCCTCTCTCAGACTGACGCCGCGCTCATCGAGTACACCAGCGGCATGGTGAGCTCCAACCTGCTATACGGCAGAACGTGGTGATATAACATTTTTACCACACGGACGGAACGATAATTGATTTTAAGACCTTTTTTAAAACTTTTTTTTTTAAACAGCATTCGTCTGATGCAGCAGTCCGCGGACCCTCACGTGAATTGTATGGATTGTAACTTTAAATCATTATTGAATGAAAATCTTTCGTGCGGATGAGGAGTGTGTGATGAAGACTAGTCTAGCGTGATGCCATTAATCCGACATCAGTTTTTGTTGCGTTGTAAAATACGAGCTGTAGATGAAGAAATGTTTTGTGTACATATCTAACACTGGACAAAGAATGCTTTCTTGAAGTCTTTTGTAAGTTTAAAAGGAAACATAATAAATATGAGTGCTGCAAACATGAAAGAAACCACCTGAATTCAGTGTTAAATCTTTTTTGTTCCTCAAAAAGTTTGATAGCGCAAACTAGCAATTATTTTGCATTATAGGTCTAAAAACACCATCTTAATAGAAAAAAAAAAAGAAATAAAATAGCTTTATAGTAGCCTAATTATAATTCAGACCAAGAAAATCTAAATGGCTAGAATAAATAAGTTAAAATTGTTTTTTTTCCCCCGAAGTTGTAAATGGAACAATTTCAATCTTTGTTCAAAATGTAACGTTTAATTCAGTGTTTTACTTGATGTTTCTTCGCAATTGTGAAACTTTCTAGCATTTCTAAATTAAATTACACTGTTTAAAAGTGTAAAAACGCTTCTTAAAGAGCTTATCTGATGCGATTTAGATTTCAAAAATTGAATGTCTTTTCATACTTTCATAAATTGAGAACGAAGTTATATTTTCTCATTTTTTTCTCAATTCCGACTGAAAAGCCACAATTGATGTTATAGCAATTATTTTTTTTATTTATTTTTTTTTTTTTTTTACAGTTCACGGAATGCATTTCTTTATGAAACGTTTAATTAGAAACAATTAGTTTTTCTCAAATTACTACATATCAATCATTTGTGTACACTGATCAACTCAAAAATAAAGGTTAATCTTATTTTACTCGATTTAAACGAAAAACGTGTCTAATAAAAAAAAAATAAAACGAACGATTTTTAAAAATAGCAGATTTACTCATGTTGGTCATTTTCATACATTTTAGTCCACTATGTATTACTGTTTAATCCATTAATTAAAGACTCATTTTAAACAGACTCTCAAAATGTCAATCTGCATCTGTAATAGCAAAGAGATAAGCTAAGAATATTCATTTAAAGATTAAAATAGACTACAAAACTGACTCTGCTCACAGCTATGAATTGTGAGTTTATAAATAGATCTGCATTAAAAAAAATTGGCTAATGAATTCCTAATAACACACACAAACAGAGAAAATAGCAAATCTCAGCAGTCTTGTCGCTTATGTGTATTTCATAAGTTTTACAGGCATATTCTTAAAAATCAGTACATAAGAACATTTTGTCAGTAAAACAAGAAAAAAAGACTTTACAAATTAACAGCCCAAAAAATACAATGTTTGCTTGGAATAGAAAATAAGAAGCCTTCTTTCATTTAAGGCTGAGAGTTCAGTTCCAGTCGTAGCGTTGTGATGGTGGAGGCAACCCATAACCCTGTCCATACCCCTGAAAGACAAGCAGAGCTTTCTATGAGTATCAGATTTTACACCTGCGTGTTTTCATTGAAATGATCAGGAGGCTGTCAGACCTGCTGATGTCCTCTGCGGCTGTCCTGCTGGTTTTGAGGGGGTCTCCATCCTCCTCGTCCTCTCTGCTGGTTCTGCTGGTACGCAGTGCTCTGGGACTGCATGGCCCGATCCCAACCGTGAGATCCATGCTGGAACCTGTGGAGATCAGAGCACATGGTCACTTTAAACACTCACACAGAAGAGAGAGAAAAAGTCTTCAGGAAGCTTCAATAGGGAGAGGAAAAAAACAAAAACAGATCAAGTAGAAAAAAAAAAAAGTCCTGATAAAAAGCACAATTCCTTTCGATTGAAATATTTTGAGCACATCTAGAAAAAACAATCTTTGAGGAAATTCTCATTGTTTACCAGACTTTCCAAGACTTACTGATTCAATTCCAGTCATTTGAGAGTACTGTGTAATGTTTAAATAAACAAACAACCAAAAAATCTAACAGCATCTAAATCTACCCAATATTTTATATTTTTTATTTTAATTCTAGGTTGTTGTTGTTTTTTTCAAGAGTTATATTTAACAAGAATGCAATACATTTATCAAAGCTGCGAGTAAAGACATTTATAATGTTACAAAAGATTTTCAGTTTCAAATATTTTTTTAAACTTTATATTTAAATCAGGGTTCCCACACCTTGGTTAACTTCAAATTCAAGGACCTTTCAAGGACTTTCCAGGTCCAATTCCCTCAAATTCAAGGAATTAATGTGGGGACACATTTCAAGTGAGAGCAAGGTTACATCATGTTACTTTGTAAGATACACTGTTACAGTTTTCATGTGTCATACACAACTATGCAAAAAAAAAAGCAATATTTTTTGCATTTATTTTTGGCCATATGACAGAGATCTGATATTCTATTTGTCGTATTTCTGTTTTGCATAAAATTGAACAATATTCGGTACAACATATACCGTATTCTAAAATGATCTGATATTAACTTTTGCATAGACTTTATTGAAAAGAGCTTAGGCTCATGTAACCAGTAGTTTTAAGATATATGAATATGCTTTTAAGTTTTTCTTGCCTCATGGGTTTACATGATCTTAACAAGCAAAGTAATTCAACATTACACTAAATAAAATATTTGGGCAACAGATTATAACAAATGTTTTATTTTATTGAGCATGGTGTGTCTATGAAATGTTGAGGTACCATCATTAGTAGTTTTGGGCGCATGTGAATGTCATGGCAACGTACAACACAAAGTACCTCACGCAGGAAACACTTAGCGTAACGCGGAAATGCACGTAACTAACGTAAATCAAGCAAGCTAATATGCATAGGCCACGAAGTGTTGGTGAAATAACACATTAGCGGACCGGAGGGAATAATATGGAATTTTTTCCAGAAAACAACTTGCACAAAATAAATTCAAGCACTTTCAAGGACCTGAATGAATGTATGTTTATTTTCAAAAACTTTCCAGGGCCTTAATTTTTTTTTTCAGATTCACAAACTTAAGGACTTCAAGGACCCGTGGGAACACTGTTAAATAAGCCTGAAAAAATTGTATCATGGTTTGCACAAAAATATGAAGCAGTACAATTGTTTTCAACACTGATAATAATCAGAAATGTTTCTTGAGCAGCAAATCAGCATATTAGAATGATTTCTGAAGGATCATGTGACACCGAACACTGGAGTAATGATGCTGAAACTTCTGTTTTGCATCAAGAATAAATTACATCTTTGAATATATTCAAATAAAAAAAAAAAATTTTTTTTTTTTTTTTTTTTAAATGTAATAATATTTCACTTTTTTTGATCAAATAAATGCAGGCTTGTTGAGCTGAAGAGGCTTCTTTCAAAAACACTTAAAATAAGTATAATCTCACCAACCTCAAACTTTTGAAGAGTAATGTATATTTAGCTATAAATATTTCCACAGGTTATTAACCTCCATGACTTATTTGAGTCTTGGAAGATCACACTGTTACCATTCCCTGATATTTTCTGGTTTTCCAAGACCACGGAAACCCTAATCTTTCATTTGAAACCACAAAAATCTCAAATCCAGCAGTACAAATAATGAGATTTGAGCTGAAGTGTCTTTGAAATGCAAAGGCCAGCTCGTTCTTTGATACCCACTTCATTCATCGCCATCAAAACTGGACTAAAGTCTCCCGAATGCTACAAATAACACGGCTGTAACCTGCGCTCGACCACAAAACCAGCTCACCAACCCAAACATCTATCGTTCTCTAAAGAAGAGAGCCGGACATCAGCATCCCTCATTACTGACGCAGCTCATAATCTTCCTGAAGAATCCATAATCCCTCCTCCAGGTGCCTTGTGCGTTTCATTCGGCTCCGTCCCAAACGGTTAAAGAAACTCTGCTCTAATAACTACTGACCTAAGGTGACATAGGGCCACAATGGGCTGCCGGGCCTAAAAAGTTGAACCAAAAGAAGCTGATTAGTCCCTGAAGTGGTCTGGAGCCAGAATCAATGGCGTCTCTGTGCGGCCCCCAGTGGCCCCTGCGCACAAGAGACGGCGAAGCGCAACCGCATTAGTGCTGCCTCATTAAGCCCTGCAAACCTCTTTAAGAGAACATTTGTTTAGCACGCAGAGAAACTAATTCAGTCCGGCCCCCCCAGGAAGAACATCAATAACTCGTATCCTGCACAGGAAGACCGCTAACACCGGGAGAGGAAAGGTAACTGGAGTCTGTTCGCTCATTTCAGAGTTTTCACAGATGAATCAGTAGGCTTTGATCGATCATTCCAGGGTATCTACAGGATTTTTAATCATATATAATGCCTTAAATCAAATTTAAGGCATTATAAGACTAAAATAAAATTAATACCATATGAGCTGGGTAGGGTAATGTCTATGGTAACATGTTAAACCGTAAAATGACTGTAAAAAACATGATTTACATGTTTGCACAAAGTTACATAAAATGATAAACTTTACATTTCAGCCTTTAAACCAATTTTTAATGAAAGGGATGAGTCAAAAATATTAATGTTAATTAAAAACAGAAATAGTCAAACCAAAATTTCAGACACCTTCAACATCTCACATTATCACAGTTTATTCGCTATAGTTTAGAAAATAGTAATAAAATATGACAAGAACTCAGTTAAACTGAGAACAAAACTTTCATCTTGATAATATCAGATAACTTTGATAGAAAGGTATGTAACAAAACATGGTCAAGTCAGTGTCAAATGAAATTTTTGGTCCCAAATTTATCAATTTTACTGGTAGTCCACTTTATGAAGAATTTTTGGTTATAATGTGTCACAGTTTACTTTATTTTGCTATCCTCACTTACATAAATGAAATAATTAAATATATGCACCCACTAGTAAAAAAATATCAAAAATTATATCTGGTGTCTGAATAATTTTTGGTTTGACTGTATATCTTGCTGTCTTAATTGTTTTGATTTTTAGAAGGCATATTAGCTTCTTATGGATCCAGCGGTTCACATTTACAACCGTGTTGCAATTTTAAATCTGGTATGAACAAAAACAGCAGACAGCTAACTGAAAATGCTAATTAATTCTCTGCCAGTAGATGGTGCTTTGGAATGGCAGAAATATAGCAGTTTCCCGGTTAACTACTGTATTCAAATGCTACGTTATCAGGCATTAAACATAGGTAAGATGAAATAAAAATGCTTACGATGTTTTTCTGAAGACCATTGGTTCCCTTCAGAGATACATTCATATAAAAACACCCACTGCGTTTTGACTATGAAACGTGCAGCGCTCATATTTATTCATGAAATCATAGCCTTTTGTAGTTTCATCTAGCCATATTGCGATTGTCTTCTCATCCCCAAACTTAAGACCTCTTGAGACTATAATTAAGATCTTTTTGTACCATTTTAGGCATTTAAGTCTTTTTATGGCCTTAAGACTTTCTAAGGACAAACAGAAAGTTATTCAGCTTTTGCAGTTAATATTTTAATGAAGTTATACATATTCGATACATGTAGGGCTAATAAAGTTGTAATTTTAATTGAATGTGACACTGACACCACTTCTATCGTGACAAGTCTGAAGATCTTAGCATGGTAATGGATATGACAGTGTTAATGTATTTGGTCTTGGTGGAATAGATCTGTTACACTGCTGAACTGCTGCTGCTGTTGGTTATTGCTTGTTGTAGTTTATTCCTGCTGCTGCACAGCAAGTACAGGAAATTGCTACTGCCAATACATACACAGATACACTACTGTGAGTATTTAAGACATGCTGCTGCTGCACAAGTAGCAGATATAATAACCCGTAGCAGATCTATAAAGGTGGAAGGTTTCAGAGGAACTCTGAAAGCATGCTGCAAAGTGCTCTACTGAATGCTAACCAGCCATTTAAATGTAAAGCAGCAAGCTTATTGGCTGCGTATGCAATATGAACCAGTCAGCTTGTAGTTTAATGCTGTGAATATAATCAGTTTGCATTAATGACCCATCAGCCTGCACCATCTAGAGTTTCATGACAGAACTTGACATTTTTTCATCTTTAATACTGTAAGCTGCTTTCTTTAAAGCAGCTTATTGGATAAAATGTTATGTGACGTGACTTTACTGGAGTGCCGATTACAGAGCTTATGCAAACATCCACAATGATTAGATGCTTTCTTAACTGCTGTTTTCTCACCGCTGTCATGCTTGTGTTTATTTTGTTATTGAGAGGAAAGCGCGCAGCATATATTTACACATCCATCTAAACAGCGCTCTCAGCAGCATCAGTATATTTCCTAACAGTAAAGCGCTGTATGTGTATATCAAACTTTCTTTTATCCCTAATCAAGGAATGAAAATAAACTTTTCCCCGAGTATATCGGGGCCTTTATACATGACAGTATTTTTTGTTTGTTGTTTTGTAAAACTTTTCCACACTATACTAGTTCAGCTGCATCTGCACATCTCACGAGCGTGTCTTCTATTGGATTGCATGCGGGAGGGCTGAATTACAGTCTTACGCTACAGCGCCACACTGGGCAAACTGTATTATTGCAGGCCCTTAGTTTAGGTCATATGAGATCAAACGACTATTCAACAACAATTTTTTTTTTTTAATAGTTGATGTTGTTGATAATGCCGAATAATCATTTCAGCCCTAGTATGCTTGTAGAGACAATCCAGACCAGCTGGAAATGTACTGCCACAGGTGCACTGTAACCTTCGGGACCAAACATGCATGACCATGAGTAAAGAGAAAACATCCTACCTGGGATACGGTGCAGTGGCATTCACTGGAGGCGGTCTGGAATCTGTGAAGATGAAAACAGGCAATTAGATTTATTAGTGGCATTACTAAAGCAGTTCCAATACAAAAAACTAAGTGGTGCTTAAATTCTTGCACAATTGCGATATAAACATGAAGGATTCCTCAAATTGTGTGTCTTGAGGAGAGGTGTGACTCTACTTTTCTAAAAGGTCAGTCTTATGATTCCTCTCAGATATTTAAGCAACACAAAAATTGGGTTCAGGTCAAAAAATAAAAATGAATGAATGCATAAAAAGAATAAATGAAGTCCACACACTGAAAATTATAGCTCCAAGAACATTTATTTTTTTCATGAAAAACTTATCTTCCTAGACATTTACATTGAAGATGGAATCACTTGAGACATTAAGAAACCACCAAGCAACCACCTAGAACATCGTAGCAACTAAAAAACAAACAAAAACATATGCTAGAAAAAAGAAAAACATCTTTGAAACACCCGGTCAACACCCTAGCAACCACCTAGATGCACTGAAAACACCTCACTGGCAACCACTCAGAATATAAGAATAAAAAATGAATAAGAAAATATTTTTTAAAAAAACAATTCATTTGTTTGCTTTAATGCTGAACCTTGAATCTAAAAGCTACAATGATTTTCTGAAGAGCTGCTACAACTGGCTAAACAAGATAATATTTCAAAGACCACATGAAGCACTGCTAAGTGGGATGTTTACTATAAAATCAAATTTGTAATCATTCTTTGACATTAAGCAGCATAACAACAACAACTGCCACACACCAGGCTACAGCGTTACAACACTAAATAAATGAGATAGAATTCATTAACCTAATTTGTATCAGCTTCCAAAAAACAGTTTGAGAGATGAAGTGAATTGTGTTGTTCAGTAATATGACCAGGATTTAGTGTTTGGGGGGGAGGGGGGACGTCAAAAGTGGCACATTTGCATTTCTTCCCGTGCTAAATGAAATAAGCATTCATCAGCCGGCGCTGCAGCGAGCTCAAGTGCTCTAGTTCCAGCGCTGCAGGTCCTTCACAAAGACAGACTTTAAAAAAAGTAGCAAGCGGCTTCTTTCTCGATCCGCCGTTGCCAAGGTGATCACCAGCTGCGGGGCTCCGAGCTGTTTGTTTTATAGGGGCAGGAGCAAAGATGTGTGTGTGTGTGTGTGTGTGTGTGTGTGTGTGTGTGTGTGTGAGAGAGAGAGAGAGGGACAAAGACAAGAACTTCAGCCTGAAAGAAAAAGCTGTCATTTACAAATGTAGGCTTGAAGGTGGAGTAACAACAGAAAGAAACCAAAATAATTTCCCTGTTTGGAAGCCAATGGGATTGTATGGCTTTAAAAAGAATGACCTAGGGGTCAATGCAAACAGAGCTTTAACACAGAAAATAATAATAATAATAATAATAAAAACAACTGAAATTACAATAATCCACTTACAGAGGAAGTCTTTGTGCACAGCGGGCTTT